>JAQGAJ010000517.1:0-14560 GCA_034689365.1 Liebstadia similis
GAGAGAGAGAGAGAGAGAGAGAGAGAGAGAGAGAGAGAGAGAGAGAGAGAGAGAGACTGCTATTAAGCTAGAATTAACAAAAATATTGTAACTTTTATTCAACACTTAATGTCGTGTTTTCGTTACTTAATGTCTGAAAATTGCATTTCTTCGGCCATTAGGGCTAATCCTGGTCTCAGTTTTTAGGAATATTCTGTGGAAATGGCAATCAATATCTAATTTGAGTAATAAAGATAAATTCATTTGCTTTATTGAACCCTTTCTTAGCTTTAATGCGATTCTTGTGAAGCACATCCCACTGTCCTCTCAGTCCTTTGCGGCCAAATGTCCCTAAACTATACTTATCGTCGGAAAAGGGTTTCGTTGAGCCGTATCTAAAGTATTTGTAATGCTATTCATTACCACAAAATACTTAGTTAATAATCCGAGTGACCCATTGTAGGGCCGATTGTAGACCCATTGTGAAGATCAATACTACAGACCCGGCTTTAGTCCTTTAGTAAACCATTTGAGTCGATATATTAGATTCGTTTCACTAACGATAAGATAAAATTACGGAATTTTATTTGTTTTCAATAGAAGTGAAAATAAATTGACAAAGTTTTAAATTAGAGAATTGTTAATTAGATTCAAAAGTTGGAGATTAATTAATTCAAGTGATAAATGTGTCGTTTAATTGTTCGCCGCGACGGTTGTCCTCTGAAGGATGAGTCGGTGACGCATGTCTGAGCCCTCATTCAAAGGCGAGTCCCTTCAGACGTGACGGCACTGAACACCGAGTTCTCGATTCTTCAGTCCTTGTGTTCAATGCATTGGATTCTCGATTCTGTGGAATCGTTTGGTTCTCTCGCTATCGTTATTCTCATAAATCGCGCGATCATTTTCACATAGTATCTGAACTTTTGCTTATATCGACTAACTTTCTGGTAAAGAACTCTATAAAGGTTTTGGTAAATGAAAACCTAAACTTCAAAGACTTGAAGTCTATCTCTCATCTGAAGACTAGAGGGCAGAGGCAGAGGTGGCTCACAATCGAACAGCTCTTTTGAAAGTCTCGATGAATGCACAACAAAATGCTTAACAAAATCATAGCTTTCGTCAAATGTTTGATAAGTTGGCGAAAAATTCGTGAAATTCTTATCCTTTAATCTCTTTTTCATTAGGTTTTCAGAAAAAGTCGTTTCGTCCCTAAAAGTCCCGCATTCGAGCAAATGATTCTCAGATCTGAAGTAATCATTAGATGATAGTTAGCAACAGAGAAGTCCATTCACTCAATGGTGTGTTCATTATATCATCGATACAAATGTCAAATAACGCGCTCATTTGAGAACTAAGAATGTCTTAATGGATATCAGATTCCTCTTCCGAAGCAATCAAAGAGTCAGAACGTATTTGAGATTATTTCTTAAGAAATATTTTTCGTTTGAATTCATTGAGAATATTGATTAAACTTAAAGCCCGGGTTTTAAATATTGTTATGAATAGGGATTAAGTGATAATTCATATTTGGGAACATCTGTTAGGGATTCGAGTGATAAGAAGCAAATGTTTTCATTCAAGATCATCCAAATGTCTCACATGTTTTCATAATAACCCACATATTATTTCATCAATCCTCAGATTCATCACCCATTGTGCGAATTCTTGATATGACTCTTATTGAAAGTGACAAAAAACTGTGCCCTCAGTCGAAATGAGCCCACAGTTTGCTAATCATATTAAATCGGATCATAATTTCGCTGAACTGTTAACAAATTGATTGATTGTAAGGATCAGTGATTACATGAGACAGAGTCAGCACATCTCCATAAACGGATACCATAAGAATCAACAGAATCCTCTTCTAATGAGTCTGATATGTCTTATGACAAATATATATCAATTCAGCGATTCTTATAAAGAAGTATAAGAATTCTATTTAACTATATTTCGATGTCTTAGGCGTTATCCCAACAAATAATTACCGTTTCGTCCCTTCTTTGGAAAGAATAAGCCTTTCCCTGAGATAATTGCCACGAATGCCAATCAACTGCTAATCCAAACAACAAATTCATGAGAATTTCGTCTCCAATTATAAACAATAACTGTATTTCTGACGATTGATTGAAAACTGATCGCGCGGTCACAATGGGTAGACTTCGGAATCCAATAACCAGAGTCTGTTCGAGTAATAAATGTCTGAAATAATTCTTTATTATTAAGTGTTTGTTCAAAAAAACAGATGTTTTGCGTCCAAAAGCGTTAGAATCGGTTTTTATTAGTTGTAATTTAATTATTTAAAATAAAATTTAATAATATTCTTGACGTGGGTTTAGTGAAGGCCTGGCAAAAGGTCAATGTCTAATGTCTACCCCTCTGGTCATCACTGGTTTGATTAGATTTACTAAAATTTATTGCATTTTTTCAGATAATAAATATTAAACGAAATGACAAAAGAGTTTAACAAATGATTGAAAATTTTCCGATTCGTTGAGCTTTAAGTCTAATAAAAAATTTTGTTTAAAAAAATTCAAAACTTATACGAAAAGAGAAATTCTTTAGACTTTTCAACAGATTTTTCTTCACTAATAAAAAAGCGATAAAACGACTAAACTTTAAACTAAATAAATAAATCCTATTTAACATTATTTTATGCGATTTTTTGCAGTAAAACTGTTATAAAAAGTGAGAAAAAGTATCAAAATTTTGTAAAAAGTGGAGCAAATGTAGCAAATGTAGCATGATCAGCTCTTTCTCTGCGACTAACGACATTTCCCAAGAGAATAATCTTGATAAATACTTGCATTTCGTCCCAAAATTGTCAGCAGCAATGGCCAAGATCTAACCATGAGGGGTCCTACACTGCTTTTGGCCCCTTTTACCCATTAGGAAATAGTATTAACACTTTAACCGATTATTATTTATTTGATTTAGAAATTAAAGATTTAGGTTCTTCTCAAAGCACTACCCCTTCCCTCTCTTGACCATCAAAAGTCGAGATAACTTTTCAATATAATGCTAATCCGCGACAAATGATGTCAATGAAGAAGAAGATTGATTAATCGAAGTAATTGTCGGTTTCAAATGGAAATGGATCATTTGCGGAAGTAAATTTAGCAAGATTAACACTACTTTGATAAATGGAAGACTTATTTGAGAATGCGTTTCAAATAGACTTTAAGAAAGATAAATATGAAGAATAAAAATCTAATGAATCGTAAAATGTGTTCAGTTCTGCAATTCTTGAGATATCAGTGAAGACACGTCTTTGGCTAATGAGGAGAACCAGAAGAATACGGATTATAAGTGAACCGCTAATCGATAGTAGACATCAACTATTGATAAGTCGTTTAGTTATTAAAGTAAACGATAATTTGGTCCGAAATGTGTCACTAAATGTCATTAGACTTAAGGTCGGAGTTCAACCTTAAAGTAACCCAATATTCGGAGTCTTTCCATGAGATTCGTTTCCCTTTTTTTACTTCATATTTATTAATTAATTAAATTCTTTAGAGAAAACAAAACTGAGCTTAAAATTAAAGAATCGGAAATTTTTCGACTTATCAACAAAATTGTCGACTTATGTCGAGATTGATTGGAACGGAGATACAAGAACTATACGATCAGATCCTCTGTTTTTTACAAAGACGTCTTAGTACAGTATTTATCATCGCACAGAAAAAGAAAAGTAACAATGGTAGAGAAAAATGGTAGTGGAAAGTTGATTTCGGTGTTCGGAACGGAACAGTTATTCCCTTCTGTTCTCGATTAACACTTCGGTCCGAAGTATTTATTCTATTCTCTTATTCTTTGTCTCAAATGTTGTGTTTATAGCTTTCATTTATTTTAATCTCGCTAACAGTCAAAGGCCTTTCGATGCCTTCCCTTATCGTTCGGCTCTTGAATTCTTGATTGCAAAGACCTAACTATTCATTAGAATTTTTGTTTGAAAAACAAATTCAGACCAAATTTATTATTCAATGACTCGAGAATTCATTAGATTTAGTCTGAAATTTAAGTAAATTTTGTATATTCGAGAGGAACTCAAATCTAAACACAAGAATATTCTTTGAATTAAAAGTTTTTTATTTGTTTTGTTTCTCTTTTTTTGCATTAAACTAATTATTGTCACAAAAATTCTGTTTATTACTCATAACAGACAAAGGGTTTGAATAATGAAAAAAAGTTAAAAACTAATTACGGAATAACTAATTAAAAGTTGAAAAATGAGACGGATTTTCGTCAAAGAATTTTGGAGTAAAAACAAATTTCGTAAACGATTTACGAAATCTATACCCAAGGGATGGGATCTTATGTTCAGAATATTTGTATACTTCGAGAAATGGCTTTCACTTGTAGTACAGATTCTGTACGAATGACTATAGAGATAATGGAGATATAGATAACAAACAAACATTGGTATCGATAGGAAAAAAACAAAACCCGTGGGAAATGTTGAAAATGGTCTTACATTTTATCATTCCTTACGATTCTGTTAAAACAGTTTTTGTGATAAAAGTTTTATTACCACTGGAAGTGATTATCAGTGAATAAGTCGAAACTAATCTAAACTTTGACATTCAAACTTTGCTTGTTATTTGTTGTGCTATTTTGCATGATTAAAATTTCATTAAATTTTCCGAAATGTTGATTAACCAACAAAATGCCAAAACTTCATCATTTAATGAGAATTATTTTATGCTTTTATAACTTTCTCATTAAACATACATATCATTGCTTTAATGATAATTTCATGTAATGATTAATTGAATGACAAAACGAAATCAAAAATAGAATTCTTGATAAATGCCAACAATGATGGCAATGGTCTCAACCGATCCCTAAGCTATTCAATTGGTGTTCACAACCGATGACCGATCGGTCTGTCCTCTTGAGAACAGGTTGAGGTGAAACACGTTTCATTAAATCGATTCAATTAGCAAAACAATTTCAAAACAAGATTAAAACAAATTCAAGACTTGAAAACTGACTATTTTATAGATTTTAAAACTTGACTCTAAATCCATATTTCATAAATCAATTACTCAATCAACTATCGATACATTATTCTATTAATAAAGTCAATAATTAAAACTTATAACAATCCATGGAATGGATTGAAGGTAAAATAAAAACTGACACTAATTGTAAAGGAATAAAATTTAAAGAATTTGCAGCGATGCGCAAGATCTGCCGAAACAGAGGGATCGGATCCTTAAACCAAAGTATTCTTCAAACAGTTTCGCGACGTCTTTGCCCTTATATTAATTGAATGGAAGGTGAATTTCTGTCAAATTTCCAAGGAGGGGGTAACTGGGCTTTCCCCTTTGCATATCGGTGAGAATTTCAATTAATTAGCCAAATGAGTGCTTATATTTTCCATTGTTGTTCAATCCAATCTATTTTTGATGATAATTTAGATATTTTGTCGATGAAAGACAAACGAAAGTCATTCGACTTTTTCCTCTCAATCCGAGTAAACCCTTCTTTAATCAAAGAAAGAGTTCTTCAGATGTCAAAGAAGTCTTACTCGAAGTCTAGCGATTCTGACACCGAATCCTAATTAAGTTGAGTTCCTATGAGATGTCAAACGAGACGATATAATTGAATACGTCTTCTGATTTGACATAAAAATCCTATTCAATTGAATTCAGTATTCATTTGACTGAATTCGTTCGACGAATGAAACGAATGAATAAACAGAGAAATAAACCAAAAGTTTGTTTTCGTTTTGAAGACATTTCTGTTATTCTTCTCATCAATACATAAAATATAAAATGAAAATACATTTTATTTTAGTTCACATTCTCTGTCAATAAAAATAAAGTTTGATTTCAAATAAATATAGAGAAAAATATGTGATTGAAGGCAAAAATCGATCCAAAATTTGTTTCAAAATGTAGTCATTTCTGAAAAAAATTGCATTTTTTTGAACAAAAGAAAAGTTTAACCGACTCTGAGATGTAAGAGTTAGTATAGGGAAGTCCACAGGGGATCGTTATTCAGACCATTGCGCAACATATTCACTAGATTTCCCATTGTGACTTATTAACTAGAGGTAAAGTAGTCAGGTCTTGAATTGTGGGTAGTGTGACCAAATACCCATGATTTCCAAGGATTTTCCTCTATTTTTCTAGATTTTACAAAAAATTATCGAGCAAAAATGCATTGAAAACTATATACTCTTGTTTTTTGAAAGTCAAAACCATTACGAGAATATTAAGTCCTTGATTCCCAATCAAAATATACTTGTTTATCGTAAAACCTTTTGGTCACTCTAATTGTGGAGTTGTCTTCCCTTCATAACCATCGTTCAAAGTCTAGTCCATTCGATTGTTGGCCATCCCTGACCTCAGAATCGCATTTATGTTTCGCTCGATCGGCGAATAATAATGAAATATTGATTTCACTTAACTCTACCTTCACTTTCACACTGGGTTTTTATCGCCCAAATTGTTATATAAATTATTGTGAATCGTGAGAACAACTTTTACTTCGGCCATAAGTGAGTGTAAAAAACAGATGATTAATAGAAATGATCTGATTTTGTGACAGAAGTAATAAATTTTTGTTCTTCTCTAATGTTATTAAATGACATAAATCTAGTGTTTGTTTGTGTTTTCGGGTGAAAAGTCACAAATGATCTCAAATTGATCGCAAATGATCTCCAATTGCTTACAAATGGTGTCCAAAGAATATGATTTATTGTAATTCAAATATAGAAAACAAACTTTCGTTTTGTTAAACAAACGCAACGATTAGTTAACAAAACGGATAATTAATTTTAAATCTACTGATAATTAGCCCTAAAATATACAACTAATCAGTCGATCTCTAGTCTAATGACAAACAAAAGTTATTTACCATTCGATCATTTATTCACATACTTCTAGACAAAGAGAGAGAATATTCTGTATTATTGATGATGTTTTGTAGAATATTCCGATAGATGTTTACGAGACGTGAATACATAACACATGGTATTAACCCTTTCCTAGTGTAGCCTTTGATAGTACCGACACTTAATTCCCAAATACAAGCCTACGATCTGAAGTATATCAATAAGCGAAAGGTAAACTACTTTTTGCCACATTTTGAATCTATATAATCCTTAAATCAATAATTATTCTTAGGATGTGTTCGGATCTAAGAAATTCTTACTAAGAATTTACTGAATTTAAGTGTTGAGTAAGGCTTTGATCAGAGAAGATGTCAGGACTTCTCGTTAATTGAAGTTTGATTACTAGCTATTGATTAGGAAATGAATGTCCGACTAATTTCTAATTGATAACTATTCCGATAACATTGATCAGAGTCTGAGCCAATGAATTATTCTTGTAATTGATTGCATATTCTTTATTGAGTAGTAGTACGGATGTCGTGGTTGGGCTCAGATGTAATCAATTCGACTCAAATATGCACATAATGTCAATAATTTGTCTGAAAATTGTCAGTAATAACAAAATTAATAAATGATTTCTCGGGTTATAAATTATATTTATAGTCAGACATCAATAGATTGAACGAATCAAATATATCATGGGATTCATAATGGGATACATCACTGCATTCGGACCCTTAATGCTCGGCAAAGGAGCTGACGATTGATGAGAGGCTTATAGTTTTGTGAATTACATAAATGAGAGCAAAGTTCGCGAAAGAGACCGAAGAAAAGAAATGAAATTTTTATGACTGACTCTTCATTTAATTGATATTTGAGAGCAATTAGAACTGAAGTACAGAATCGATGACAACAATGAGTGAAAACATTTTTCGTTGTCTTCTTTCCTATCAAAGAGTCTTATCGTCGAGTAATTAATTATTGCCAAACGAAACGATAAATCTTTTTTGTGTTATAACAGAATTTTTGCTAAATTCTGAGCGAATAAGAAATTTTGGGCCTAAACTAATTAGTATTGAATGAGAAGATCCTCTAAATTAATGCATTCAATCAAACGCTTTGTCGGAATCGCTTTCAGCAACTGATCCGACAATCGCTCGGATGTTGTCTTCAGTCGATTCAATAAAAAGACGTTCAAATGGTTTGACAATTCTTGTCATTCTTGTATTTATCAGTTCGTTAGACAATAGTCTAAAACCAAACTTTAATCCTTCGTTCATCGCCTCAACGGAAATGTCTGTTTTGATGATCACTTGTATTCTCGCAGATTCTGTGCATCACTGACAGAATATTCTGGTGATTAACCAAAGAGTTATTTTCATTGGAATTAGTTTCGGACAAATACCTAATTGAGTTTCGCACACCATATGCGTCGGAAACTCGTCTAACGATCCTCTAATTTATGTAATATTTAGCCGACACTTATGGTCTCATCGCTCGGCCCTCACTGTTGAGCACATCATCCGATCCGGAGCTTTGAAATTATAGCCAAATTGAAATCTATTGCATTGCAAATGACTTTTTGGTATTTGACGCTCAGGCCTGAGCTCAGGCACTCTAACGTGCGCTCAATTGAATTGTCTCTTCGGAGATGACCGGCAATTAAATTACAGACTTAGTGGAAGTGAACTCAATTCAATTGAATCAACCAATAAGTATGAGTATCTCGTTTAGTGTCAGTTTATATAAGGAGAACATCTCTTCTCTCCTCATCTCTACTCAGAATCGGCTCTATTTTTAAGTACTAATAAGCGAGTGATTCGTATTCATGAAGAGTGCATTCATAACAGTTGGTGTTGTAATGATCGCCGTTTCAGTCATAACTCATTCAACAATATTATCATAGATTTTGATGATTTTGATGGTTAAGCAAACTTTATTCCAAAGAATTCTTCATTTGAATTGACATTTTCATCGCTCAATCCATGAATTGGTTCTGATTCTGACAATTAAATAGCAAAACCAAAACCAAAAGATCAAACTCGTAAACATAAATTTCCGTCTCTTCTGTATTGAAGATAAAATCAATGATAAAAATCAAGTTTTGTTGTTGTTATGGATCTGTCATTGAGGGCACAATAATAAAAATGTGCGGTCATTACATTGAATTTAGACGATCCCTAAGAATAATGAGATGTCTAATAATAAATGACAGATATTTGATTGAAATTCAATTAAAGATTGGTTTCGCTGTCGTTTGGTTTCGATCTCAAGAGTCATCGAAGTTGTCCTCCAATTGTTATCATTTGATAACTTATCATCGATTGGTTTGACATTTGTGTCTTGCGATCAGTTTGTGATGGATTAAACTCGTGAAAACAAAACCGAATCCATCGCTCGGTTGTATAGAATCGATATACATATGTATTTAATGTCTTTAAACCGAATACCAAACTCATTCACTCAGTTTGAGTCTCACACTTGCGATCACACAGTTCTGGGAGTTTTGCCAAATTGGTTGAACCAAACGAATCGATTGTCGCCGATATAAGCCATGCCATAAATCATTTGCTTATTAACAATAATGTCACACAATTTCCACAAAATATTAATGTTTTTGATTTTGTCGAGAATCACATCCCATAAACCATACAATGATATGACGTCCACTGAAATAAACAAAAAAATTCTGTATTCAATGGAAAGCCAGTTGTTTGGGGAAAGAAATGATCCAATAGTGGAAACATCTGTAGTGATATCAAACTTGAAGACAAACTATTTCATTGAACTATAGAAACATTTCATAACTATTGGTCGCTATTATTATTCTATGATAAACAGAATTGTGAGGGTTTGAGAGGGAAGAGAAGGAGGGAAGAGGAGAGGGACGTAGAGAGAGACCCAAGATTTACAATTCAGTAATAGCCCGGAAAACGAATATAATGTTCTCTTTATGTTTGTATGAATTATCATAAAAGTAAAGACGAGTTATCCCCAGAATTGTATATATATTTCGTAGAAATCATTGCAAACAGAATCAGAATTATTACTACGAATAAAAACTTTCGATAATTGAAAACTATAACTAATTCCATAATAATTCCATTCATTAGAATTTCTATTTGCATATGATTTACACGTCGAGTGTTCACAAACTAACTGTTCGTGAAATAGAATTTCTAGAATTCACTGGATATTGAAAACCTAAAGAATATTCTTTAGTTAAGCGCATAATTGGCAAACGATTATAAAACACGAAAACGCTTTCAATTAATTTGAAATTATAGCTAAGACTATATAAAAGATGTTTTACGCCCAACGATGCGAATTCTGTGCTTTCGATGCCTTCGGATGATAATTAAAGTTAAAGACTCTCGAGGGAAATAAGTTAGTAAAGAAGTTCGTTCTGTTGCTTACCATGGGATTTTATTAATTGCAGTCCAACATTAATGTTTGCTCAAAGACTTCGGTGTTTGTTCACCGGTTTCGTCGTCTGAAGGGATGTCGTACTGAATCACAAACTCATTCATTCTCTTCATTTTGATGGTTCGCCTCAACAACTAATGCTATTTACAATTCTAATGTAAAACTATTTTTTACGAAAGTATTCCAAAACTACTTTATATAAACTTATTTTTCTTTTGAGAAAATTTAAAAATAATGATATGGTTTGCAAATTTTGAGCTACACTTGTGATGGTCTGACGTCGACAACCGGCATATTTAGCTCAAGATTGAGCTCAAGGTGGAAGTTCGTGTCTCAGTTATCAACTTATCAAGATCAATTGACAGTTAAGAGATCGATCAAGCTTAAGGTCGCTTAACCCGAGCTAAATGTCTTTGAGATCGAGTGCTCTTCAAAACAGAAAGTTTGTGAAACAAGGGCTGAGAACACGATATCCCAGTTATCCCTCTATGGCTATCACGGGTTCGGCATATCGTTTACGGCAAATACTCTTTTCTTCCAAATTGTTTTCTCGATAACTGTTTCAATATTTTCTCCGACACTCAAAAAGTAGAGGAATTGTTGCCAAAGATTATTATTATTATTATAGTCTTCTCTTTCGGTGCCGATAGAGAGACTAAAGTATTATCCATTTGGAAAAGGGCTCAGAATTTAGACTCACAATGGGCTCAAAGTTATTGATTGGAAAATTTATATCAGACTCTATTTTAAATAGTGTTTTGAAAGGACAGCAAAAAATTGCGATTATCTTCAAAGTGACCAAACCGTGAAACAAAATACTGACCAACGATTGCCAAAACATTTTTATTATTTTTCTTCAGTAAATCATTTGTTAAGTGAACTGAAATTTTTTTCCTACTCTTTATTTTTCTCTCAAATCTTTGGCTCATTTTTTCAGTCGAAAAAAAACAAGATTTAGATCTTATTCTTCGAACAGAACTCAATAACCGATCCATTAGTGGAAGGAATTCCTCTAAAATATATTCAGATCTTTGTTCGGATATTAGCTTTTGATGACTGTTTACACAAACGCGGAAATTATTCCTCACTTTCAAAGTTAAAAGCATATGAAATGAATAATCAAATGTTGAAATGCTTTCAAATAAATTGTTTTATAAATCATTACATTTTTCGTCAAAAAACCAGTATTTTTTGTTATCATTGAAAGCAAAGTTTTCTTGACTTATATCTAGTTTTTCTTTCTTTGTTTGTCAAACTTTTTCAATACCTCGCGAGACATGTGTCTCAAAGGCTGGAAACGGTGGAAATAGTCTCATCAAAAATTCAAATCTCATAATTGAAGCATTTAAGTGAAATGATGTGAATTTTGATCCATTTAATTAAGTACCTCAAAGGAGATGATCATAATATTTAATACTCGAGCCATCAATTTGGGTACTTTCCAGTCAATTGAACACTTCTTCGACAAACATTGAGATAACTCGAAGAGACTGAGCCTTAAGTTACGAATCATCGATTGGAAGCCATTATAACCGTCTCAGAAGTCTATTAATACATTTTCCGGACGAGTAATCGCAAGAATTTTTGTTTTTTGTTTTGTCAGACCGTATAATAGAAGTCATATTCTTATTCTCAACACTTTCTTTGGCTCTCATTCTTTGCATTTATGATTAGAGAGTTTCTAACGATTCCTTTCTTCAAAGTATTGTCGAGAGAATCGAGAGATGAGAAGAATTAAGACCGGGATATATGTTTGTCATATATGCGGCACTCCATCAAAGATCAGAGTTATGACAGTTTTTATGATTACCCGTCTTTACGGGTATTACTTAATACTACGATCCAATGGCTCAGACTCTGAGAGCAGATAATCTTTGCCTAAAATTCTTGAGTTTATTCCTAACCCACACCAGAATCAGAATGCGTTGAAAATTTTGTTTTTGTCTCAGAACACAAGAAACCGATTCTAAAGACTTCAAACAAAAACATTGAAAATATTTTATTTAAGAAATGATGAGATATTTCCGTAATTCTTATATTTTTGAGATTTTGTTGGCATTTTTGTTGAAAGAAGTACTCTATTCATGAAATTTTGAAAATTTTTCAAATAAATATTTACATGACTTTGATTTGATTCGAGTGACTATACAAACCCCAAAGAAATTGTTAACATTTTATGCTTGATTGAGCTTCAAAATATGAAAGGTCATCGAAATTTCTTGTTCATATAGATGTTCAAATAGCATGGCTTCGATTATTTCTATGTATTTTCATATATTTCATCAATATTTCAAAGTATTCGCGGAAATGAAGCATAAAATCCGAGAAAAACTCCGAAAGTATTAGCGTTTCATTGCATATGCGGTCACTTATTATTTATGGTAATTGTGGTGATCGTAGAGATATAGCAAACAAGAGTATTGCTGTAAACTAGAAGTAGAAGTAGCTAGACACATTGCTAGTGTTGCCATCCCTTCAGGTATATCAACAAAATCCTAGTCTTGGTTTCAAAGCAATCACAAACCTGGACATTGATTATCAAGTTTTCTAAATGTTAAAGATTCTTAGACTTGTTCTAGACTTAGACAATGTCCAAAATATGTCAGAAGCTGTGCCTATCTCCAGGCATTGATATCTCCTAGGTTAACAACTATGGGGGGCAGGCGATGGTGGGATCAAACCAGTAGATACTTTTGCAGACCATTAACGAGGACTGCCTGAGGACTGACTTTCGTCTATCGTTCACAGACTTTTACCTTTTCATAACTCATAACATACTCAAGACTCTGAAGAGTCAAGAAAGAGCTCAGGCCTTGACATATATTCAGGTTTTTCAAATTGGTATCATGGAATATCCATGTTTGTTGAGTGTTGAGTTGGTAACCCTACACATTTGGGAATATTCATCGACATTGAGCCACTTTCTGGCCCTTTGAGGCTCATTCAGGAAACTATAAACAAAATTACTTTTTTCCAAATTCAAACATTTCTTTTTTGTTGGAAACCGAATGAGAAATTCCGTGACAAATGACTGCATCAGAGAAGAGCATCAATTCAGACATTTCGTGCCCACTATGGTCTCAAACCTAACTCGCGGTCATTCAGAGATCAGCAAAAATTTACAATAAATGTATTTTTGGCCATAAATTAAATCACAATTTGCTTGAAAGTAGTAATGATTATGTGATTGTTGACATTTGCATCGAATCACTTGATGAATATGGTGTGCATTCTTTCCATAATGGGACTGAACATTGAGATTGCGTTAAAATTTCCCATTATTTACGGTTCATAACCGGCACAAAACGCAAATACGATGTATATAAGGCTTATATTTCCAGAATTCGTTTTCATAACACAATCTTTATTCTCTTATTTGTCTCTATTTTTAACTGAATTTACAGAATATTCTTATAAAACAATTTATATGTAATACAGAACTATAAGTGCGAGACATTTGTTGGGCTCATACGGAATGAAACATTCGATTCAATTGTAGTGAAGTATAAAAAGAGAGAAAGAATTGAAAACAGAATTTGAATAATAGATCACAAATACATGTATTCTATATAAACATTTTGAATTCTGAGCTCGTTTTTCACCGATTCTGTTAACCGAACCAATGGTTTACACGATTTGTCGTAAAATATATTTACTTTAATTAATTATTTGTCTGATGAGTAGTCGACGCGTCGTTTGGGTGTCTATTATTGGTGAAGATTTTGTCGACGAAGAGCTGTTTGAAAGTCACTCTAAACTTCTGAGACATTCCACAATAAATGGCGAAATTAAGGGGAAATGAGAGCATTATTATGAAGTTCGAGATAATTATCGTCAGCTGAAGGTATTGATAGCTCTCGTTTGCGAACGCGATGAATGACATATTGGCTAAAATGTGGATAACTGTGATCACAGCCATCGGGATCTCTACCATCAAGAAGACAGTGACCACGACTATCAACATATAAGTCGTTGAATTTGAATCTTTCATTTTCTTAGATTCGCTGCTCTTCTTGTTTTTGAACAAAATCTTTCTTTTCGTTCGTGCGATCTGTGAAACAAAACAGCCATAAATAGGGAATGAAATTGAAATTGAAAATGATCATTTTATGATAGACTTGTATAGAAATTCAATGCGAAATTGACCATGATACAACGTATGAGAGAGGT
This sequence comes from Liebstadia similis, assembly GCA_034689365.1. NCBI lineage: Eukaryota > Metazoa > Arthropoda > Arachnida > Sarcoptiformes > Liebstadiidae > Liebstadia > Liebstadia similis. Next base: position 14,417 of record JAQGAJ010000517.1, read on the forward strand.
GGTATCTACTTATTATCAGAGTGTATTGAAAAGGTCAATTTATAAATGTATTTATGGCAATGTTGTTTAGGACTAGTGCTTGGTTACTATGCTTTCTGCGATTCCTAGCAATAAATTAGAAGATTATAAAGATCGGAAGAGCGT
>JAQGAJ010000518.1:0-14560 GCA_034689365.1 Liebstadia similis
ACGAACTGATAATATGTATGCATAGAATAATCCGGGTCTTTAACGCCTTTGCATCGCACGAATATTCTGTCTCATAATTGATAAAACGTAGCAAACGTTACATTAATGCCCAGTTTTCGTGCACAACAGACCTCAGAGCACAGCCAGAGCTCAACCAGAGCTCAGAATAAGTTAGTATTATTGCACAAAAGCTTTGATCTAAACTTTTTTATATGGGTTACAAAATGCGTTCAAATAATGCTCGTTATGTCGAGGCGTCGCTCCGCTTACGTGAATTGGATGGACTCGGAATCAAAATTAATCGGAGTCCCCAGTGAGACATTAGGCCCACTATACACGTGCACTCAAAACAGCAATTGATTTGGTCATAAAAATGTTAGAATTATTTTCCATTTTTGCATATCAGCCCACAATTGAGACATGTTTTCGCTCTTTTTGCTGCTTTCGGTGTTTTCGGCGTTTTCGATGTTCTCATAATCTCTTAGTTCTAAATCCATTCCTTTTTGGATATTCTCTGTCGAGTGTCTGTGCTCTCAAAGTGGACTTTGAGTGATATGATGTGCGATGCGTCCAAACATATGGATATTTGTTAAAAAAGGAACCCCAGAGTGTCCGACCCCACCCATCACATGCGCTCGACCGCCGTTCGGGCCTTTCAAAAGTCAATACCACATCGGACTCCACGCGCCCTACACTTAGCCTTATATTAACGGCTTTTCAAAAGTCATTTCCAAATACTGTCAAAAGGTTCCCAATTGTGAGCTTTGGAGGCAAAACACAAAAAATAGGGAAACTCTGGAAACAAAAGCAAATCCTCGGAAACAAAAGAATTAGAGAGAGTGTCGAAGTCGACCGACTCTGTACTGATGCCGGAGCGCCGATCGCAAGGTTAGACACACTCACGGCATATGACGCCAATTGTCCGACAAATCAATCATTGAATCATTTTTGTAAAGCAAACAAAAAATAGAATAATCTGTAAAATACTCACACATTTGTAGAGATTGATAGAGAATTGAGTGTAAAAGTGGATCATTTGTTGATCACAATACCAATGATATCAATGGATGCGATGCTTTCAGACAAGAATCAAATGATGAACTAAAATGAAGAGCATTTTCACCGATCGAACAGCTATTACCAGATATACCGATGTTGTAGTGGATGTGCCGGTTGTGGGTATGCTCTGACTCCAAACCAAATAACAGGTCCCTCACATCAATTGGAATAATTAACATAATTTGACTCATTTCAGAGCAATTCCATACAATGCAACTACAAATTAAAGAAACTCTTATATTAAACCACTATTATTACGGACATAGCTCTCAAATTATAGAACTATACTCTTTATAAATCAGTTTAGGGCTTATGAGTCGGCTCTAAGATCACGTCTGACTCTCATTACACATATTGACCATCGATTTGCTTCACAAACACGATATTGAGTCTCGAATTAGATGTGCTTTCACTTAATGCAGTCCTTCATTACCGAAGATAAATAACACCGTATTAGACCTTCCAATGACTGGGTTTGAAAATTCGTTTACAAATAGGATAATCAAGTCCTAAATTGTTGTCTTGGCTTCCATTGCCTGCCATCCAATGTCTGCCAATGCCTTTGAATCGATCATTTGATCGCTTGTTAACTTTGTAAAGATTGTGCCGTCACTACGATCTCGCCATTCAGTTGAAGACATTTAATTAAATCAAAATTTATCTCTAGTTTACATAAATATATTAATACATTTCACAAATTGATTTGTAAAGAGATTCTCATTTTAAGTCTGATATTTATGTTATTGAACACCATTTAGTTTAACTCAGTTCTTGTGACAAATGGTAAGTGATCTCAAGTGAACAAAAATTTCAATTTGTCAGAGTGTGAAAATGCAAATAAACATTTGTACCAATTTTCGAAACAGTAAACAATTAAAGATCATTCAAAAGTTCATTTTCAGTTCACGAGCTCTTGTTCTTTAAAGCTCTGAACGCATTCAAAAGCTTGTGAAATGAAAATTCATTCGCTTTAGTAATTAGTTTTGATTTAAAACAAATCAACAATCAGTCCATCATTTGATTGAATGCATTTCAGAGCTTGTATTGAAAGTATCATCAAATATACATTCTCTCGAATGCTTCACAAAATATAAATAAATGAATGCAAATGTCTTTCATGTGCTTACTCTTAAAATAGATCAATATTACAATAACCATAAATCATTCATTCGGAGAAATTAACTTGATGTCTATTGTTTGGAAACTGAGTTTTAACCTTCCGATTCTTTTATAAGTTATCCTCAAAAAATAATGGTAAGTCCTGGAGATAAACCGATTTTGGAAATTTATTCTGACACAATTTTAATGAAAAAAATCTAACGATACCAAAATCATCTTGATCTGGAATGTTTGAGACCTGTGCTTCCCTTTTTAGATAAAGATCAATATCAATTTTGTTCTGATCTCAACCATAAATACGAAAACAAAGAAATGCAAACCAACAACAGTTTCACAACTCTTGTAATTACATCTAAAGGTCTAAATCCAAAGGAAAAATACTCAAAGTTTTGTGTTTAAAATTAAAATTTGTCGAAATTAATCATCAAATATATCCATCATTTCTAATATAATGCAAATTCACTCAAACTATCGAATTCTTAATAAATTGCAATATTATATCAAATGAGTTCGATTTAGATTATAAGCCATTTCGTGGCGAGTATTCTAGGGATGAATCCGAAAAATTTATATGAAATTTCGCATTAAAATTTCAAACAAAATTCAAAGTTACTTAAACATTTTGGAGAAAGCTTCTTTTTATAGTAATTCAGAATATTTTTTATAATAACATATTATAAATTCGATGAACACTTTCTCAAAACATACCCATTTCTGACAACTCGTACCAAATGTGTGTTCACAAAACTGGATAGGCCTGAGTTGAAACTGATAGCTTTGCGAAGCAGTTGCTCGTATAGCTGCTTATACATGACAGCTATCTAGCTATTGGTCAGGTATCTCAGGTGACTGTCCGGTCAATTATCTATTTTGATTGATTTACATTTAGGTATTTTCAGTCAATTCAATTGTGAAGACCTAATGACTGACCCAACTCTGTTTAATCCTTTTAATCAATTTAAATCTTCTATAAAATTAGATATTTTTATTGAATATAAATAAATATGAATTTATTTGAAAACATTTTATTTTAATGAATGTAATAATAATTTGAATGAACACGAGTTATATATTTATATATTTACAGACATTTTGTTTTTATACAAAAGAATATTCAATTAAACGACAATTTATTTCTAAACATTCATCAATGGCTCGCATTTATATATCAGAGGCCAGAGTGGGCTCACATGGGCTGTGAATAGGGCTCAGGCGGGCCGCCAATGACCAGACCTTTCGGAAACTGGGCTCTGAAGGGCTTCCTTCCGATCGGGCCTCACATCACAACACACTTCGGATGGTCTGTCGTGTGAACAGTGTTTTGAATAGTCTTTGAATTAATGGTTTTGTAATATAATTCAATAGAATATAATCGAGTAATTCATTAAACACTTGAATCACAGATCAATTGTTTAAATAATTTGTTATAGAGTTTTAATTAATTAGTTATTAATTGTTATTAATTAATATTATGTGAGCAGTTGTTGGTTCATAGAGGGATCGTGTTGGTGATGATACCATGAGTATTGTGGTATATAACTGTTACTCATGGCCTGAGCTTTAGCCGAACCCATATCCCAAGCAGTGATGGGCGGACTCATTGCTGGTGGGCTCTGAGCAGTGCCGAGAGAAGAGTTACTTCCCGGCACTGGTGTCCCTCCCTGACCCACCGGTAGAAGAGGTGGCGGAGGCCCTACACTGGGGGGCGAATGAGTTTCGGGTGTCTCGGGAGGTGTTTGAGGTGTAGACGCAGCGGTTGGCGGTCCTAACGATGTACCGCTTGAAGAGTTTCCCTGACCTGACTGGTTATTGCCGCCCTGCCCGGGAGGCGCCGGACCCCCTCCTGTCTGCTGAGCCTTAAGCATCTTCTTGTATTTACTCCGACGGTTTTGAAACCAGATCTTCACCTAAAATATCAGTCAAAACATATTTTTAGTAATTTGACAATTGATTGAAACTATGTTTTCAAATACGATTAACTAAGTGTTGACTGAATGGCAAAAGTCTTGGTTCTCATTCATTGCAAATCTGGTAAAACACTAAACAAATTCAATTGTTGTATAATTTATTACTTATTCATAAACCGATTTTATATATTACTCTTCGGATTACATGAGAACATAAAATATAATCGCGTTTTTCACGCTTTTTATATCAAAGGCTTACTGAAAGTCAAACACTTAATTGTGTTAAATACAGGTTTTCTGTGTATTTATCAACCGATGTCTATATATTTGGATACCAGTGCTTAATAAGTGATGGAATACTCTTTTCAATAGGGCTTAGACTCAAATGCATTCATATTAATCGAAAATTTATCTCAATTATGAAGAATAGGATATTAATGAATGTATTAATACATTTTAAGTGACTATTAATTGTTTAAATACAGAGCATTAAGAGAACAATTAAAGCAAAAATAACTCACAACTAATGGATATTATATTATAATTTGTTTTTCAATAGGGTTTTCGAGTCCATCAGTATTTACGATATGTCACACAATCTCTCCCTTTCTATCCCTCTCTCTTCCAAAGTGTAAGCACTCAGAGATAAGATCTTCGGCTCATTTGCTGACAAATTGGCGAACGATTGTAATTTGAATGACGAGATAGAGTCCGTCCACTACTGGGTTTAAACCCATAGTTAATTGTCAGTCAATCCGAATTGTTTTAGTACTACTTTTGTGCTCATTAGACCTGACTATAGGGGGAATTGTGAGCGTAACTAAAAAAGTGAAACCGGTATCCGAGAGAATGGCCTTATATATAGCGTCTCATATCCCGAGTGTATAACAGATTGTGATGTTTTAAACCAAGGAAAACATGCTCTGAAATGGGAGGAAACCAAATCTTATTTTTTTTACATCGGATAGTAATGATAATGACGACGATGGCGATGATGATGATGATGGCGTCTATAGAGCCCTCGGCAATAACACTAGCGTTATATTATTTTTGGGCACATTCATGAACAGAGCTCGCAATGAAGAACATTAGGTAGTGTTTGGAGTGTTTGGAGCACAAGAACACAAGTTGTTCTCTGATCTCAACCAAGGCTGTTAATGTCTTTTGCCAGCTCTTAATGTACTTTATGACCTTCGGCTCAGCATATTTGATCAGAAAGTGCTGGCACTCGATCCGACTCCAAATGAGATCCAAGATCTCGATTCTCATTGTATTAATAATGGTTTATTAAAGGGAACGGCGATAGTTGTCCACAAACACACTGCCATTATTTTAAGACTGTTTAATAGTGCAGAACAAATGCGAATACGGTTTACGAACAACAAGGCTATAGAGACAGAGAGACAGAGACTGAGAATGAGTTACCAATGAATGGCACAACGAATGGCAATAGAAGTGGTACTAAGAATGACACTACGATTGACACTAAGAATGACACCACTAATGCCAATACGAACGACAACTTCCTTTTTCTTATGCCAAGACTGTGGAAAATCCAGTCAGTTATTGAAAACACTATAACAATGTAAAAAAGAAAGTTTTCGACTAAATAGTTGCAGTGTTTTTCAATTTAGGACTAAATCTATGGCTGAAGTCAAACCAGAGTTTGTCTGCGCTCACAGTTTTCAAACAAAAAACAATTTCTCCTCTTCTTTGCTAACAATATAACAATACGTTTGGTTTAATAATAGAATCCCTTCACTCATTTCAGTCCTGTTCTTATGCGGCAAAAAATATATTCATAAAAATTTTATTCAATCGAATATTTTTCTTTATCATACTATCATTGGGTTTAGACTTCAAGGACAGAGTGGTTGGTCTTGAGTTGGATTTACAATTAAACAATTTCTTGTTGTTGTTCCTCGTATTCAAAGCGCACTCCAAACACATTAAAGGATAAAAAATCTTTTGAATAATGCAATCGCGAAACAAAGACTGACTGATCCGTCGCTTACGTACGGCATGCAAATAGGCATCGCTTGCCATAAGTTTGTCTATCAATGGCATGAGTGCTGGGCGTCGACACATCCCTCGACAGAGCCCTCGCAGATGACATTTCCCTCGCAGCAAATTCTGTGAATCCGTTTACCGATCGGACAGACTTATAGAGTCTATACGTATAGACAATTGGAATAACGTTTGTTCTGGTCTTCAAATTCAATAAATTATTGCATATCTATGTCTGAGACAAAACTGTGGCCAAATGTCACGGCTCTACCGCCACCGCACTCGCACTCCGACCATCTCTACCACTATCCCAACCCATGTTATCCTTCCTTATGTCGATATATATTGTAAAACATTTTCTGACTATCGGTTTCCGATAAAACATAGAATAAATGAAAATATGGATTGAATGCAAAACTCTGTGCCAAACAAACAGTGGGAACGAAACACATTTCATTCAGAGCTACTGCTCTACAGAATTGTTCTTTAAGTGAAGAATGAATTGGAATGAATTGGTTTACCGCCGATACGAATATGTTTGAGAAATGCATGAAATGTTGCTTCGATTGCATTTGCCTTCGGTTCGCACTTCACCTCAAATGGCATGCATTCAGACATTCAAACATTCATTCCTTTCTTTAATGTCTTTTTATGTAAATGTTTTTTAGATTTCATTTTATATTTTACTCAAAATTCTGTATAAAAACTCGAAACGATTTGTTTTGGGCATTGCGTGACCATCACTAGCATAACTACCATCACTTTCATCATGGGTTTTCAATGGCAACATTATTCATACCCTTAATGAGAATCCGACACTCGATATGAACGCGAAAATTAATTTCAAATATAAATAAAATCTTAATTAAATCATTGTTTCGTTAATTTGAGGTCCATTTGTATAAAATAAAACATAATTTGAATGACTTTACCGATGATAGAAAGCAATGAAGGCATGGAAGCGATTGAGTGGACCGAAGACTGGTTTGGGATAAGCATAGACTGAATGAGAGGAACGGTAGTCGAACTGATCTCTCGGTATTTGAGTGTTTGGAAGCTCCAAATTAATCAGGTTATTATGAAAATAATTATTTTATCACATCTAAAATAAGTGGCGTTTTTAATAATATAGAAACAATTAATGGGATAAAGCCTTTCCACACCTCATACAGCACTTGCACAGCACTATAGCAGTTGTTTAGAACACTTGTATAGCATTTTTGGTAAACTTGGTAATCAACTTATTGTAAGCCCAGTAATAAAAGTTGGTATCCCTGCAATTAGCGCCCACAACACTGCTTATTAGTTGGGCAGACATAATAGACTCGGGATTTAATAAGAAAACATGTTATATGATTAGATACATAAATGCCGGGATGAGGTGACGCCTGGCTCTGCCTCACAGCCTCATCACTACCTCATCACTGCCGAACTTCTTAATTCTGTTTTACTTAAACTATTAATTTCTATCATATAATTAATTGATTTATCGCTACTTTCAGTGAATGATATGAAAAATTGAAATTAAATCACTAATTCTTTGGTTCATTCAGTTCTAATTATTATTATTGTTAACAAAACTGTTTAATTGGATAATCAAAAAACAATTTGTCCACTAATAGAGTGCTCTAAGAGTAGTGTTGAGCCCAGTCTTAACCATTATCTCACTGTTTATGTCTCATAAATAAGTCCTATCGTTGTGAACAGCACTCAAAGCACTTCTTCACTCGAAAACAAAGTCCAATAATTGTAAATCAATTGTCGATTCAGTGTTTGTCTAATTTGTTACAAAAAGTGTTCAATAAATTTGTTGGTAAAACATGTTTATTGTGTTAATTCGACGACTTGTGACTATTGGCAACCGTTCCCTCTGTCCCTTCAGTTCCCTCTATGTCTTAGGGAAGGATTGGTGTTTACAGTAAACTTAATATTATGGTTGAGCTAATGTAAAGGTTAATAGATTGACAATTTATGATCGCATCGCCGAGACTTGAAAGCCTCGCACTCGACAGCACTCTAACAGTGGGAACAGCACTCTTTGGCACTTTCAGGTACTCTTAGGCATTGGTATAGCACTCTTGACGTCGAGTGTTTAGCCAACAGTCTAAGAGAGGTCTAAGAGAGGTCTAAGAGAGGTCTAAGAGAGGTCTGACACGGTCTGCACTAATGAAGCCATAAAAGCCTTGCTGTCAGTGATGGTGTCATTTATGTGCTTTAGACGATGGGATACCTATTCTTAAGATCAGAGCGTCAACAGATTGATCAGTGAGCACAACACCAGTTCACCAGTGGTTCACCACTGGAGCACTTGTTGCTCGAACTCACCATTTGATACAGCCTTGAAAGCCGTTCAGATGAATGCCTGCTGTGCTCGAGAACTGGCAAAACAATGAGTTCTCTGTCTATGAGAAGCACCTAAACCTAAACCATAGTGAGACCATTGGTTCCCATTGTGTGCACACCATTGCACTCCATTCTGGCCTATTGTCTGATATACTTTCATTTACATACTTTCCCTTCACTTGTTTTACATCTTAGTCTTAGTCTTAAGTCTCATTGAATAGCGATCTCAACCGATAACCCATTTTCTCCAGACTTAGTCATTGAGTAACAAAATGTTAATCTTATTGATCGAAAAGCCATTAAAAGTAAACAACAAATAAATTAATCGAAACATTGTGTTTACCTGTGTTTGGGTCAGACCTAGAGATGCGGCCAATTCTGCCCTCTCTGGTAGTGCTAAGTATTGTGTCCTCTGAAAGCGTCTGTTCAGTTGTTGGAGTTGAAGGGATGAGTAGATTGTCCGCGGTTTTCGCATTTTCTTGCCCTTCCCATTGACCCGCAGAGTCTCTTCCAGACCAGTCTTATCTGTTTAATCAAATAAACTCAATCAATGAGTGCTAATGAGTGAGGGAAGTGAGCGAACAGGAAAAGTGCTGAGAAAAGTTTGAGACCAAGAGACAAGAGTTTGAGACCAAGTTTGTAGTGAACTTATAGTCCAATCTATAAAATACTATTTCAATGCCTTTCAATCACTGCGTCATTTGGTTTATATGTTTTATCAAACGATTGAAAGCATTAAACAATTCTTTACATAAGATTTGTTTAATCTTTTAAAACCAACAAACAGTATGTGATGTGAGGCCAGGGATGGCATCGCTCTGTAATCCCAACACAAACACCTATTATTTACTCCAATACTATTGAGTCACGCGATTACCGATCGCTTTGTTGAGCCCATAACCGATCGCCAGAACAGTAGGACATCGGACGCTCTTATTTATATACCGTATATACGGCTCATTATTTCGTAAAACATTTTTGATTAGCAAAGCTCTAACTTATAACATGCTATTCATTATACAAAACAAAATTCATTAAAACTTTTTTTTTAAAATGCGGGAAATTTGATAACGAATTTGTATTGAATACAAATCAGTGTTTTGTGAGAACATTAGAGCCGGAAAAGTGTCTCAATTGTCGATTTGATTGACTCGAATCACACATTACTGTAATTTAGTTTTAAAGATGTGAGAAATTATTTAACTGTTTATGTGTTTATGTGTTTATGGAGTCAGTAAATCACAGACAGCTCTCAATGGGATCCTCAAAGGGATCCTCAATGGGATCGGTGTTTGCCTTTACTGATGACAATAATTTGTAGGAATCGTCTTAAATACCAGTAATAACAATAATCTTTTGGATAATCAAATTTTTGTGACAATATTATTCTGATTACTGTTTGAGTTAATAGTTGAGTGCATTAATAGAAAGAGCAAAAGATAAACCTATAATTTTGTGGGTTCGGTCCAATTATAAGTGAATGCAATTTTGTGCTGCAATTTACTGCTTCCGACACCACCGCATGTCTCATACGTGCCATCATTTCGATCCTTTCTATTCACTAAATGCTAATAATATGACTTAATCTAATCAAATAAATACAAATTCATTGCTCGGGACCTCACTTGACATCAATGTTCGCCCGATTGGCCATAAAATTCATAAAAATTATTTCATCGCAAGTATAACATCAAAAAACGTTTCTCTTATGAATGGTTTGCGTCTAATCTGTTAGGAAAGGACAGAGCGATGGAGTGCGGGCTCTCATAAGGATTACATGTATTGCAAGTGTTTTTGGTCTCAGCTGTTGTTCAACAGTTCATATAATAGCAGTTCATTCTATAGCAAAGGTCTGTACATACCATCTCTGGGAGGTGATGGACAGGGAGCACATGTAGTCACGTTCGGTGGATATGTGCTGAGATACGGGTGTCCGGTGTGATGAGTATATGTATTATGAAGCGGTGAATTGTTCATGGTGAATGGATATGCACCTAACGATCGCTGTTGTCCGGCGAACGCCTCGTGAGCTGAGTTTTGAGCTGAATATGAGGAGCGGATGGAACTGTAGGCCTGATGGTGAGGCATTGCCAGACCAGCTGCAGCCGCCTGCTGTTGGATCTCCATGAACGCCGACTTGTTAGTCACTGCGTCCTGATCCAGACCATCCACTGTACCCGCCATACTCGGGTAAGTGGCCGAGAAGTCAGCAAAGTTCAACGTGATTGCAGATTATCGCGCAAATAACAAATACAATTCGGGTCTCACTCGCGATGGACTCAGACGTAAACACTCGCGAAGAGCCGAACAATGTTTGGAACAGAGTTTTGATGAGATCGTAACGAGTGATTCACTGAAAGCCAGGGAACACACCTTTGGAGACACCGTTTCCGAAGAAGAATTATTTGTATTTTAACACGAAATTACTCTTCGCTTTAGTAATATTGTCTCTTCTTTGCGATCAACAACTTTGGACTAACGCAACCGCCTCTCAGCCGACTCAGCCGTAATCAATATGAATACGCGCCGTCACATCGTCCACACCCGACCTTCTTCTACGAGCGCTCTCATTGGTTGCTGTTCTCTGTTCAGAAGCCCTTCTCTTCGTTCGAGACAATGCTGTGGAACCACTCCTTCTGCTGTCAATCAACTGCTCGGCGAACCTCCTAATGGCCTGAAGGCAACTGCACCTCTCAGGTAGACTCGCCTGAGCTGTAATGCCTGTGCTGTGCATGCAATGCACGCCAACTCTGTATCACTCCTAAGCCAACACTATCTCTATCGCAATACTCAGTCCTTAATTCTCTACCGAATCAACACTACAGACAAATCCCAACTCTTTTGCATTTATTATCGATTCGTACGATAATTACAATTAACTCTCCGACCAATTGATCACTTTTTAGAGCAAAAATCACTCGATTATAATCAATATATTATGATATTATGATTCGCTTACTTATGCCGAGTAAAGCATTAAAGAAAAAGTCGTAAAAATTAAGTCAACTGTTTTAGACCGTTAGCACTCGAGGAAATACAGTCTCGGTTACGCAATATTTGTTGTGTGTGTCTGTTCTCCAACCGTAAGACTCATTGTTTTTTATCGCATCTGAATTGCACGCGATTTCGGATTTATGTGTGCTTTCATGTCATTGTCCTTCTCTTTAATGGACATCTCTTGCCGTCAATGAGATCACAGATATATATATCATTGACTTTATGCCCAGTTTTTCGTTTAATTATTTTGTCATTAATTTTAATTATTCTCAACAAATAATGGCTAATCGTTTCCGAAGATTAATAACAAGAGGGCCAACACTAATGCTAACAATTTTTTAAACAAGAGAATAGTTTTGGCGAAATCGGCCGAAATGTTTGATTCGGCGACTCTTCAACTGTTCAATAGTTAGAACAGAGAAGAGATGTGGCGAAGAAAAGAAATGCTGAAATAGGAGGTACTTCTGGCGCCAGCGCTTCGGCTTTGATGGCTCTGTGTTTCGCCTTTTCTCTTATTTTTCCGCCAAAGTCTCTGAAACTGACTGAAAGGCAACGCAAACGCATCTCCACTACAATAACAAATGGTTTGGCAGCTCTTAATGCCTTCCTATGCCTTACTATCATAGACTAACTTCTAATCAATCTTTGAGTGACATAATTAGTATTAAGAGACAAACTTTTATTAACTTATTATTAGAATTAATTAATGACGAGCTGACTATCGTTGGGACTGACTATCACTGAGAACCACTCGAACCGGTCGGATGTCGATAGCGATCAATAAGTGGTAAGCTTTTAGTGGATTGCGAGCGAAAGTGTGCACAATATGACAATCAGAATCACTTTCTCTGGCAGTGAACGGGCTCTGAGTGGCTCTGCACTGGCTCTGCACCGGCAATGCTCACAACGGTAGGCACCAAATAAGAAAAGCAATTTACAGAATTGCATTATTCTCGGTGCTGACCCGTTCAGTCGCCAATCGTGAATCTTCACTCCCATGTATATCCAGTATTGAAACTAAAATCTACAAAACATGTAGTATTGCAGAGATATTAGTTAAAGTTTAGGCACGAATACAGGCGTCACCGACAGCTACGCCTCCCGATATTTGATCCCTTTCCAGGCGGTCAGCGAATCCACGGCAACCCTCAGTCCATAGATCGTGGATTTTATTCTTTATATCACTTTTATTAAGAGTATTTCATGAAAATTCTTCTCCGAAACACTTTTGTATATTAAATGCAAAGTTTAATAATTCATAAATTGTTCGCCAATTCATTAGAGAAAAGAAATTATACATTAAATAAACTGAGAGTCAGTTTTTGGATAAATATTTTAGAACAAAAATATCTTCGAAATCAAGGAAAAGTCTCTAAAAGTTTATTGATTTGATTGGTTTTAAATTTATGACATATTTTAATTGATTATAATATTTAGTTCAGCGTTCAGTTAAGCAGTTTTAAGTCAAGTTAAGTCTAAGTTTAGCTAATTTCAGATCGAATTTTATATACATTTAAAACAACAACAAAACCATTTTTCTTCATCTTGTCTGATGAGAATTTGGTCGCTTCTAATCATTATAATAAATCTTTGATATGAGAGAGAAAAGGGAGAGAGAGAGAGAGAGAGAGAGAGAGAGAGAGAGAGAGAGTCATGAGGGCTACGATCTATTGGTTATATGCTCGAGAATATGCTTCTTCAGTGATCGGTCTCTTCTTTTTTGTTGTAATATTTTGTTTCATATCATATGCTATGTTATGATATGAGCCAACACAAGAGCCAACTCTGGGCCCAAGTTTTGATGCATTGCCGGGCATTAAGGACTGCCAGGAGATTGTTATTAATTAGTATTACGTCACACATATGTGAGGCACAGATCGGAGACTGAGTTGAGTGAAGTCGAGTGGAGATGAGGGCAAATAAATCAACGAATACATTGAGATATTATTGCGATAGAAAAAAAATTTTTGTTCATTGCCTACAAATTATGCTTTCATTAGAGAACATAATTTATTTCAATTATTAAACACAAATCTAATGAAATATTATATTGAAGTTTATGTAAACATTTATAACAAAGCCTTTGAGAAGAACAGAGGTATCGGAGTTATCACAACATCTCCGCTCGTTTTCATTGAAGCTATGGTTCAGAGCACCTGACAGAGCCTCACAAGTCTAACACCACATAAAAGTACCTTTGAATACGTTTTCAATACCACCAAAGTATTCATTGTTCGTCTTCACTCTCATTCTCAATACTCAATTCTCAATTTGCCTCTTATTCATTAGTAATTGTGCGAATATTTCCAAGAAATTAATCATTTTTCAGAACACCATTGCCTGCAAATCGAGCGCTAAACGATGTCTTAGCTCAAGAATATATGAGTAGGTATCGGATGAGGGGATCGCCAACGGGTTGGTTGGCGTCCCTTTGTATCAGATATTAAAGGAAATGCTTAGTCTCTGAGAAAATTTTTATTTTTCATAGCTTTGATCGGTCCAAGACTTGCTTTGTCATGTAATAAATCAATGCCTTTGGGCATCACATGACATAATGGCCAAAATGGGTATTTCTTATATTTTAACCTAAAATTGCTTAATACACACATTTATTAAAACCTTTTCCAATGATGTCTTCCATTCCTCTGAGCACTGGTTTCTCTACACATCTCTGATCAGACAATTCTTTGGTTGGAATCCAAACCTAAGAGCCGACGATGTAATGCAATCCAAAACAATTGTGATGTGCATTAAGTGAGTTAGCTTTGAGTCTGAGCTCAGAGCCCACGCACTCGGGTTCGCAAAGTATGCGAATGAGGCTAAAGGTTAGCACCAAATGCATCGCTTTGTGGGTGGATTTGATCGATGGATCAGATCTAAAGAGTGCTTTTTAAAATCACAACTGACTTATTCGTTATGAATATTACATAATTCATGGCATTAGACATACATTTGTCGCGATTGACAACGATTTTTGGATTTGCATTACTATATGTTTACCTTAAAAGTGAACGCATTTCCAAATCCCGAATCATAGACTCTCCTGGGATTACAAACAGTCTAACAATGGGGAGAGAGAGAGAGAGAGAGAGAGAGAGAGGAAGAGAGGGAGAGAGAGAGAGAGAGAG
>JAQGAJ010000519.1:0-14558 GCA_034689365.1 Liebstadia similis
CATATAGGAAATAGCTTATCATTTTCATAATGCCCTCGATTACCACGAATATCATCTTCATTTTGAACTCATAGATCGTAAAAATAAAGAATTGCTTAAATAAATATATATTTTATTCAATCTCTTAAATGAATTAAAATCAATAAAACATATAATAATAATAAATACCTTTTAATATATTCTCGAAGTTTGTAATCAAATGTCAAATACGAGTAATTAATCGCTATATAAATGTATTTCAGTTCAGACTTATTGTCCAAATAGTCTAAAGTCGAGCCATTGTCTGAGCCTTCACTACACCAGAGAGAGAACTACACCAGAGCTCAATCGGTCGGCACTGACGACACTTCACTGCAGTGCAAGCCTTCAGAGCGGGATTTGCAACGAATGGACATTACCTTCGAGTTAGGGAACAGATGTATGGCTGTAGTGACAACATTTCAGACCATATTGACTCCGCATTCCCTGGTTTAACATTTGAATTAGGGCTGAGCTTCTTATACCTAGAATGCTATTTGCGACAATTAGATAGATGAGGCACAATTAACATTACTATTGATAGTTGTGTAATGGCCATCAGTATTACCATCATGGGCTTATTAGCAGTCATAAGCATACAGAATCCTTAAACTTAAACTACTTTTTCGGTTATTCATTTTAATTTGAAATTTAGACACAATTTGTTTATTGATTTAGAATTAAGGAACGAAATGTCAAAACTTGGGCCTTCAAAATGACCACTTTATAACTGGTATAGAAAGGCAGAATCAAACCTGATACAACATACAAGATAGGTGAAATCTACTAATTAAAAATTAAATTGAAATGTTCATTTTGAGATCCATCATGTTATTTGAGAATAGTGTTTGGCTATTATACTCAAACGCTTTCTTGGGATTTAGAAAAAATTTCAAAACTTCAATAGAATTGTCATCAGATTCTTATCAGAGTATCTTTGATTGAAGAACTTCGAGGTTGTCGTAAACATTAAGACATTCGTATCAATTAAATAATCGACATATTCTTACGTTTTATGAAATGATTGTATAATTTATATAATAGACTATTGAGTTATTCTTCTTATCGTTTTCTCAATTTAGTCACAAGTATTTCAATCATATTTCGAAATCAATTTGATTTGATTTTAAATGTTTATAAATAAATATAAACAATAATTCATATGATTTTTCAAATCTTTCATATGACACAAATCTATTTTAAATAAGATTAATTGATTTGAGATTTCGGACAATTTGAAGGAAAGATCAGACTTAAAGACCGAAAGACCTGGTAATCAATTAATGATTAGCTAATGATTCGTATAATGAGTCCAATTTATTCCTTAACCCAACTCTTCCTTTAATTTTTGTTTGTTTTCACAATTAGAGAACTGAAAAACGGTTTAATGAAATGCAATTTTTCGGTCAAACCTCTCACAGAACTCAAAACTATCCGCAAATTAATTAAATTAAATTTAATTTACTTCAAAACTTGTATTTCTTTGACATAAAATTTAGAATTTAGAACCAAAAAACAAAACATGAAATTTAATATATGTTAAAATTAAAACTTTGATTAAACTTTAAAAAACATCCGTTTTGAAGAAAATTCGAGAAATTATCGCTCGATTTCACTATTTTATGAATTTATAAATTGATATGAAAATAACGATAAGAACTTCCGATCGGAAGTCAAGAGTTTGTTTCAATTGACTCTTTATTACCGATTGAGTATGAAATTAGAGAAATTACAAACGAGTGGTTGGATTAGAATATCGACGATTATCACTATGGGATCGCTATGGTATCGCATGGTTCCAATGGTATACCTGTCCATCTCAGCACATATAAGCAATCATTAGTCATATTGATTACAATTCAACTGAATTTGTGATTCAAAGTATTTAAATTAACTATTATTTCGTAACTCATCTGACTTAATGTCATTGAAGTTCAATTTGTGTCATATTTAGGTTAAAATGATATCATTTTTATGTTTGATATTCTTATTTAAAACTAAATAAAATAAAACTAAATAACGGAAAACTACTGATAATCTGAGTTAAGACCCAATACTGTCAGCGACGGTCATATCAATCATATTCCCGATCAGTTGAGACAATGGGTTTCGACATAAAGCGATTCGAGAGTACTGTTGACGATGAACTCATTTGTTCAATATGTGAAGGCGTTCTTCAGAACCCGATTCAAGTGATGTCATGCGAACACGTCTTCTGCTCAGATTGTTTGCACCAATGGATAGCAAAAGGGAAGAAGAGCTGTCCTCTGGACCGGAAGGAGATCAGTGACGAAGACATAAAAGCGCCGCGAATTGTAAGCAATTTGTTGGCAAAACTGAACATTAGATGCGATTTCGCGAACTATGGCTGCAATTCTGTGGTCAAACTCGAGAACCTATCGGTTCACTGCACTCAATGCCAATACAATCCAAACAAACCATTCAAATGCGAAAAAGGTTGTGGACTAGTGTTGGCCAATAGGTGTGAACTCGAGGCTCATAATTGTATGGAAGAGTTACATAACATGGTTAGGGGTCAGACCGAACAGATCGATAACCAGAAGACTCTGATTGAAGATCTCAAGAATCAGTTGATGACCGTTAAGACAAACAGTGAAAGATTGGACGATGAGCTCAAACAAGTGAAGCAATTGATGTCTAACTTTGAATTCAAACTTTCAGTTCAACGAAAGACATCGGAAAAAGTGATGGACTGTCTGTCGAAGTGCGCAAAAGAGATGCAAAATTGTGAGACCAAAGTGAAGAACAGTTGTGAGACGATTGAACGGAAGACTTATTTGATTCGTTTCAAAGACAACTCCATAGAAGTCGATCCCTATTTGAGAATCGGAGAAATAAAACAGACTTTCATGAAATCTTTTGATATAAAAAGTGGTAAATTAAAACTTTTCGACGGTTCCAACGAATTAGAAGACATGAAGTCATTGGACGAGTACGGCATCGAACCGAAGGCCGATCGCCTCTCAATGGTCCAGTGCGACGACGTCCAGGTGTTTGTCAAGATTCGGGTCATGAACTCCAAGGACAACGTACGCCATCCATACTTGTATTCGGACTTTTTGCCCAAAACAGTTGCCCTAAGAATCGATAGAAACGCAACGATCGGTCAAATGAAAGCCGAAATCAAAATAATTCATAACATGATATGTGAAGACGAACTGCTAACATATGGTACGATCACATTACAAGATCAGTTCAATCTGACCTATTATAACATCACCGACGGATCGTTTATCAACTATTACGCGCATCTCTGAAGCCTCTAATCAAATGTCTTAATTCCTGTACATATCGTTGCGATTAATTGCAATTTCATGTGAGACTGTTTGCGAACCCGAAACCCAACAATCTTTGACATTCAATATTTACATTCCCAATGTCCTAATGATTGTCAGACTTGTCTAGTGATATAAATTGATACAAACAATGTTGAAAAGGAGGAACAAGTGTATCATGACATTGATGGCCATATGAATGATAGAGGGCTCAGAAGATCATAGCAATTATATTCATTAGCCATTCCTTGTTCTCAATTGCTTTTCACTGGAATTAACTTCAATAACAATTTAATGTGTTTTTGTCTAATAATTAATTTATTGTTTTTATTTAATTTATAATTTGTTATTATTTTTGTTTTTACTTACGAGGAAAACAGCGATTAGTTGGTTATACTTCAAACACAACTCCAAACCAAAGACGCATCGAATGTAACTAAACATCAATTAGAAGTTAATTCTTGTTTGGGTACAAACCTGTAGATCATGTCCTAACTAACCATAACTACAAACCAGGTTCGGTCGTTCGCCCAAACGACTAATTTAATATATTCTTGTTTGTAATCCTTTCTAAAAACCCGTTATTCGCAAATCTTATTATCCCATTTAATTGAGTTTCACTAATGACTTGTGTATGAAATGTTAAGAATAGAAAATTAAACTTTTAAAGCAATTCAACAAATGTGAAAAACTTAAAGAAAGGCCAATAAATTATCAATCATTGCAACGGAACATAAAAATATCAGAAAACGAATAAATAAAAATTATCCCAAACCTCATCTGAATTTCAGAAATTTTTGGATCCAAAATGTTTTGACTCTTATTCCGGGGAAGGTTTGCCAAAGCCTGAGGTTATTGTTTGTCAAAAGATTTTAGAAATTAAGTAATACTAAACAAATTCAATGACCTTTCGTTTTATTGATTTGAATGATAACCAAATTTTAATAATATTTGACACAAACTTATAATCTGTTGAAATTGTCAATTGGCTCACATTGTGATTGGTGTCTACAATGCAAGAGTAGTTGATTTTGTCAATTCTGATCCTAGGTTTAGATCTCATTACTGAAAAGGTGCAAAAATCATCGAATAGTTAATATAATTGTTTTTCAATTCGGATGAATCAGAATCAGGTTTGAGACTAATCTAACGATTGCGAAGAGTTTCGCAATACTCTCGATAAGTATCGCTTTGTTGAGGACGTGATTGCGTAAAGAAATGTCTATCAAAGAGATGCCAAAAGTGTTGAGAAGATTGAGAACTCGAATAAATTTAGAAATTAATCATTAGATCAGTAAATCTTTGGCCAAATAATCAAATTTCATAATCAAACCATTGATATAACTATTGATATACCAGTTGTCGAGCTATCGATGACTTTGTGGTGTAATTATACGACTTTATTCTCTTCTGTCAGACCTCGTGAGGCCTAACCTTGAGTTCGAGTTTCAGACATTAAACTCATTATAAAATTCTAATTATTGAATCGCAAACGCTTTCAACCGATACGTTAAATGTGAGCCCAATATTGCGTACATTTAGCGTATATATTGAGATCTCATGTTTCGATAGCTCTCATAGAATCTCAAATCCAAAGCATGTGATTAATGAATGACAATATTTATAATTTCTAAACCCAATGCCAACTCAATCCTCAATTCGAGTTAGAGTTTCTCATTTGAGACATGTATTCATGTATTTAAAGACAACACAGGAATAAGCCTTTTCTCAGATAGGAATAGATAGCAATCGAGGGCTGAAATCCCTTTGAGAGCCAACTGGTTGTGCAGGTCTTGTGCTTCACAAACGATAGGGTTTGACATATATTTAGAATCAAAGTTAACAAAAAATCAAATCTAATGATATAAGTCTTGTGTTGAGCCCAGAGTTCGCAAATCCATATCTGTGTATATGCGCTGACACTGATTACAAACGCAATCAATCATTGGTTTTGATTGCGAACAAGTTATCAAAAATAGATATTATATTACAAAACATTTTATGTGATGTTTCGTATCATATGATCGGAAAAGAGTAATAAAAAAGAGGAAAAGAGTTTTGCAATTTTTTATTCGCTTTTATTCAATATATTTTACAATTTTTTATAATTTAAATAATCCTACGAATCGTTAAATACAAACATAATTCAAAAATTAATTAAATGAGACCTAAATATGAGCGAAACAACGAAGTCTTTTAAATAAGAGATATTCAATTCAAAGGTCTATTAATTATTTGAATACAGAGGTTAAGGAGTAATGCATTTGTTAATGAAATTGTGCCACAAATACATCGAAGTGTTTGCTTTGGAACATAATATTTGTTTAATTGTATTCAGTCTCTGATCAAACAAACATTACAAACAATCAGAACAACATTTACACTATAATACATGTTTTGTATGTTTCGAATATTGTAGGGAATGTCACAAATGGGTGAGTGATTCGTGTGTTTGGTCTGAGAAGCGCTTTAAATGCTCGAAGGGTTGGGACAGACGTCCAAAAAATTAATTAAATTATAAAATTTGAGTCAAAACAAACTAAACGGAAAGTCGAACTAAAACAAGAAAATATTTAAATAAAATCTATCGACAAAAACAACGGTTTGTGGAAAATAACTAATTTAAAGCGCCATTCATTCTATCACTCAATCGATAATCAATTAATTAATAAAAAGCAAAACAAAAACAAATGACTTCATCTCACTATTGGTTAACACATATTCTAATCTTTAGTACGGATACTATTGAGTCGTTTGACTGCAATCGCATAATTCAAATGCAATCAAATCAGTATTTGTTTTCAAATTTTTTAATTTTAGTTACAAATGATTATATTTACGGACAAAGAGACCGATAGTTATAAATAGTTTATTAAGTGATCAAAAACTTATCGTATATTTGTTGATAATATGAGAGATCGGTTCAGTCATTAGGGACAGTCAGGCAGTGGTGTTGTCAAAGGCCATAACGATTCCGTGACTCTGGAGTACGAACAGCCTCTTCTCGACCGCTTCCTTGTACCTCATCAGCAGCTTCTTATCGCTGTCACTATAGACCTGTTGTGATAACGAGTGCAGAAGTATTTGTGCCGTTTGATAGCGTCGAAAGCACTGGTGATCGTAAACAAACAGTTATTTTAGTTTCAATTAGTTTTCTACTATAATCTAATAGATTGATATCAAAGGACACATACCTCTGTTGCGCGACCGAACAGCTCTTCGAGTGCCGCCGATTGACACATCTCTATGGCATAATTGTAGAGCAGTTTATCGGCCGATATCGCCTCAATGGCCCTCTCAGTGCTGGCACTGACAAGTGCTGAGCAATCGAGAGCTTTGCATGTGTTGAGACACTCGTGGAATCGGTCTTTCATAGTTCGAAGTACTGTTCAAATTAATCAATATCTTCAGTATTTTTGGGTCATATGTAAAAGTAATGAAGAGAGTAATACCTGTTCGCACAGATGTCGATGTCCTCAGTCTTCCCGCCTGTATTTCTTTGCGCGACAATTGGAGAGCAGAGGACAGTAGTTGTAGTGATCGCACATAGAGTACCAGTTGTTCGGTCTTACGATAGGAATCGCTCTGAACCTGAAGTTAATGGACAAGAGTTAGCATTCAGTATATCATTAAATATCAATTTAGAGTTTATTAATGGCATTCAAAGACATACCTCTTTGTTCTCTTTGTTCACAGACTCCGTCAGCACTGATAGGGGACTGGCCTTTGATTCCGCCAATTCAAGGATGCAGTCGACCAGAGCTAAGACGAAGTTGAGTTTGGCCAGAGTTTCGTTGTGTTCCCGATCCAGAAGCGTCTCTTCGGGTAGTTCGGGCGCTTCAAACATCACCGGTTCTGTTGGGGCATGACTTGAGATGGGCGAAGGGGTTTGTGGGTACGAGTAAACACATGGGTAGGGATTTGTTCGATGGCTTCGATTTTGATTATATCCATGCAATTCATTGAATGTGATGGCACGGGGAGGGGAGGCGAAGCCCAGACGGGTATTACTGTTTCCCACATTCATTGTGGCCATTGATGGCTCGGTTTTGCTCGATCTCAGTATCCAATGCGGTCTTTGTTGTGGATAATAAGGATATTCTGCAGGTATTTGGTTCACACCTGCAATCGGGTGACCATACACTTGCCTATCAGTGTTAGTGCCCGGATTGGCACAGATGGCCGGCAGAAGCGGTGAAGTGGCCATATTTGAATAGCCTGGAGGTGACATTTGTTTGAAGAATGGAGGCGTTTGTCTGTTGGCGAGAACCGGAGCACTCAATCGTCGCGATGTGTTACTGAAAGACCCCGAACCGGGTGGAGTTGCCGACCCGATCATGAACTGTACATTCGGTGGAGAGAGTTGACTGATATCGGCCACAAACCGACTGCGACTACCAGTGCTGGCGAGCGATGTATTTGAGTTTTGTCGACGTAATCCACTTTTTTGAGACTTTGGAGTTGTCGGCGGACTCGTAGCCATTGAGTTATCACTACTGCCGACACTTTTCCCGATTGAACTGCAATTAGACGCACCACTTCTTTGCATCCGTTCATAGGCCTCCTTTTGTGTGGGCACAGGAAGGGGTTCGGGAGGAGGTATTGTTACCAACGGAGATCTCTTTGTCTTAAATGGCCTGTGCTTTGGAGACGGGGTTCTTGTCATCACATTATTACTGTTAGCGTCGGCCATAACCAAAACAAAGTCATCCATTTGTTCCGATTCTGATGACGACGGGGTTTCAGTAAAATCCTGTAATGTTTTTGGAGAATCGGGAGGACTGTTGGCCATCGCTGTCATTGGAGACCCGAACGAAACGGGCGACTGAAGGGGCGAAGAAGTGGCCGAACGGCGCGAGGGCTGCCTTACGGGCACGGCTTTGCTCGGCACTGACCTGAGGAATGAGTGATTGAAGAACTCGTCGAATTCCATCCTATCCTTTGCGTTGCGTCGCAAAAGACGTGTCAAGAAGTCTGTCAGTTCGGGTGACGTACCGCTTGGTATCTTTGGTTTAAGGTCGGGATTCTTTTCATAGAAATTCTTGAGGGCCTGAGGAGTAGAGGCTTGAAAGGGAGCCTTTCCTGTGAGACACTGAAACACAATGGTTGCGATCGACCAGAGATCAGCTTTGGCGTCATATTTCAAAGACATGATCACTTCGGGCGCCATATACATGGGTGACCCGCACAGTGTCGCTGCCATTACTCCATCCTCAAGAAAACGGGCGAATCCGAAGTCAGCTATTTTTAAAGTGATTTCAGTGGGCATTGGATTAGATTTCGGGCTTTCGTAACAAAGAAGTATGTTTTGGGGTTTGAGGTCCCGATGGACAATGCCTTTGGCGTTCAGGGCCTTCATTGCGCCCGCGATCTGCTTGAAGAACAAGCGTATTGTGTCCTCCGAGAGCGTGCCTCTGCTCTGGAGATAGTCTGCCAGATCTCCTCCATTGCAGTACTCCATGACCAGAAAGACATGGGTTGGAGTCTCTTTGCAATCGAGAAGTGCCACCACATTATCATGGTGAAGTTGTGTTAATTCAGCCAAGATCTTGATCTCTTTGCCCAATAGGTTCTGACTGCGGGCCAGATTCTTCTTGGTTATGGACTTGATGGCCACGGAATTGTGTGCGTTGTGTCTGTGCCTGCCCTTAAAGACAACGGCAAAGGCACCATGACCAATCAGGTCTTTGTGGGAATACTCGTAATGACCCACTGTTTCCATTTGTGTCTAACAAAGTGGTCAACAAAGTAGAGGAATCATTGGTGAGCTATAGCTAAGACGCCATTCACTCGACTGCTGAGCATTCAGTCAAAGCCTGAGCACTGGCTGTCTGTGCACTCCCTGTGACTCCCTTTAAGCCTCAGCTGACTCTTTCATTCATTGTTTTGCTCTCACGTCACACACATTTAAAGCCCTGACGTTCACGTGATTCATACGTGCGAGGGATGGGAGCACTGGTCCCACAACAGTACACAACACCCGTCCTCACAACACACCCGACTCTGCCCACCACTGTTACACTGGTGTACTCACCTCTGCACTCCTCTGGGGCTCGATTTGCATAATATGCAGACAAACAATGAAAACTTCAAACTTTTGACATAAGCGGGAAATTAATCAAAGGGTAAAATCTGATGAGCGATACAACTGTAGGACCGGTTGAATGGTCTTTGAATACCTTTAGGAGACAGAGTCGCACAACAAAGGGATCACAACTTGAATGACATAATATTGTGATAGTTTAATCGCAAGGTAACTATGATATACGCACTCCAGTCATTGCACGGGTCAGTCACGATCACGTGAAGACAGGGATGGGTAGGAAAGGTAGGTATGAATCACATGATGTGTCGAAATAATTGCGATTTACTTCTCAAGTGATGCAAACCTGTTGTCATGTCTTTTGATAAATAAATAATAAAACAGTTAAAAGTCAATGAAATTGACGATTGATTTGAAGAAATGTAAACATTGAACGAATTGAATCACATATTCATTGCTCTCTTTTAATGTAAAGTAATCTAAAAATATTTGTTTTGAACGCATTTAAAACGTTTCCATTTATAACCCATTGTTTACCGAAATCCAAATAATACTCGAAATAACCAAATTCTAATCATCTTTTTTGCGCTCTAACCATAATTTATAACTTTTGCCCACTGTTCCAAAAACCCATTATAAGAATTTGTATGAAGAATATAGTATTTTGACATTTTTAAAAGTTATAAATAGACTTTTTAAATATTTAAAGTATTTTAAAGTTTTTATAATGGATATCTAAATGTTTAAGATGTCAATTTACCCATGATGAAATCAAAATGAGATCAATTCAAACAAAACAATGTAGCCAGTACAAACCTCCATCTGTGGGGATGTAGCTCAGTGGTAGAGCGTTCGCTTTGCATGTGAAAGGCCCCGGGTTCGATCCCCGGCATCTCCACACTTTTTTAAATTTTTCAATCGCTTATTAAGAACTTTATAACTTTTGGAAAATTAAGGTAAACTCGCTTAAGAATAAATGACCACAATTTATGAAAATTAATTTAAATGGTAATTTGAAATAATTTTTTGTTTTCGAATTGCATTTTTCATTATTCAAGAGATTGTCTAAACACCAAGTCTTGAGGGGGTTATCGGATATTCGGGTCAGAGAAGACATTTACGACTAAATCGGTTAAACTTGGTTTAATTGTTTGGTTAAATAGAGAGACTGTTGGAAAACTTTGCTCTCTGTCAAGATTTGATGGATTGAGACAACAGTTACACCATCTGAGAGGATAACTATTTGATAACCAATACAAGAATTTGTATAATTTGTTTGATCATAATTTCAAATTGAGATTCAATGATCATTAATCCAATTGATGGACACAACAGATCACAACATAGAATCAGAGTTACCATCATTTTTATGGATAACAATTAGAACCCAAATAAAACTCAAACCAAAAGTTCATAGTTTGCTGTTGTGCTCGATAACAATCATCACTACATTAGTTCCCTGTTTTGAGCTCTGATGGACTACGAGTCCACTTATGGCTACCCGAAGGACATGAGTGACAAAACTAAGCAAATTATAGTTCAAAAGATATTTTATTATAGTTAATGGAAAATCGTTTATTTGTCTTCGGGTTTATTGAAGACGAAAGTGAGACTACATTTGCCGCAGTACTGGCGGTCAAAGTGGGAGGCCATGAATACACCGGCGCCACACTCTTCGTTAGTGCACTCCCGCCTCAATCGAGTGATCTTTCCATTCTCGTCCACTTTGTAGAAGCGAAGAACCGAGAGCTTAACCTTCTTCTTCTTATGCTTGTTCTTCTTGGGTGTCGTGTAGTTCTTCTTCTTGCGCTTTTTGGCACCGCCTCGAAGTCTGAGCACCAGATGAAGAGTCGACTCCTTCTGGATGTTGTAGTCGGAGAGTGTGCGGCCATCTTCGAGTTGTTTGCCAGCGAAGATGAGTCGTTGCTGATCGGGAGGAATGCCCTCCTTGTCCTGGATCTTAGCCTTCACATTCTCGATGGTGTCTGACGGTTCGACCTCAAGAGTGATGGTCTTTCCCGTCAAAGTCTTGACGAATATCTGCATTTGTGTGTCCTCTGGTCGTCCACTCAATCGGTATTAACGCTGGACTTCCAGTCAAACGTGTTTACTGTTTGAGTGCTTAGCGGAAAGGGATCTGACGTTTGCCGCACAGCACAAGAAAATGTCTTCAGTCAGTGGTCGTGACATCTGGTGTGAGACCTGAAGGACTGGATTTGACACCAGTTGTGGATCATTGGCATTGATTCGGATGACTGTCTGTCACAGCAATCAGTGCCAGACTGTACTCGATGTCAGACCTGTGCCCAACCCCTTGTGACTCAGCCCTCACTCCCTTCCTCTGACTGACAGATATTACGATACAATATATGTCTATGTCTTGAGTGAAGACAAGTATGAGTGCGAACAACGAATCGGTAATTCAGTCGTTCCGACAATTCCTTGAGACCTACCGGAGTCCTACTACCGGTCCTCCATCGGCCGATGTGTCCACCGTCCAAGTGCCTGATCTGTCCTCCGACCACTTCCAGACCGTTGTACTCAGAGGCCGAACCAACACAGACTCGTGTTTCTTCTCAGACCACACCATTGGTCCCGAAGATGTCGAGCCCGAAGTCTTTGATTGGGTGTACTATCATCTCGACTATAAGTGAGTTAATCGTGTTGTCGAGTCTGACCTCAGGCCCGAGCTATGCCTCTGTTTGTCGATCTGATCCAAGACCTGTCCTTCAATTTCACTAAACAATTGATAAGAGTTGACAAACACTGATAACCGGCGCAAACATTAATGTCTTGCATCAGTCTTAGACCGGATGTCTAATCGGTGGTCAGTGTTGTTGTGGTTGAACACTGAAGAGCTATATTCAGAGCTACATTGAGAGCTATCTTCAGGTCTATCTTGAGGTCTACCTCGAGAGCTATCTTAGCGCTAATCTAATGGCAAGCGATTGTCAATTGTGTTGAATGTTTGCAAACCTGAATAGGAATAGACTATAAGTCTATGGTCTGGTTATGAAGGGTCGGGTCATCGCTCGATAATGTATTTCATAATAGAGTTGAGATCTTATTCGCAAATTTGTATTAATGTCTAAGACTTGCAAATCTTCCTCACATTCGTAACACACGATCTGTTCATTCGTGAGACTTGTGCTGACTCTCAATAAAATTTATTGAGTTTTTGCTAATCTTTTTCTTGTTTTCACATAATTTTTCATTTTTATGCTATTTTGTGGTGAATAAGAAATATTTGATTTCAGTTTATTCATCCTATTTTGCATTAGACTCGTGTAGGGCTCGGGTAGTGTTGAGGTAGTGGTCGGGTAGTGGTAGACAAGCGTATAAGTGTTGGACAGGTGTAGCAACAATTCAATTGATTTCAATTGATTTATCGCCAATAAAATAGTTTTCTGGGATTCGTATTGTCATCGAAGCCGTCAATTGCGAGGCCATCCAAGCCGTCAAATACGAGGCCATCGGTGCCATCAGATCCGACTCCTTATGAAAATATACAGACATCCAGTTTGTTGTCTATCCAACTGAAGTGTAAATAATTATCTTTGACTCGAAATACATGCGAACACAAGAATTGTATTTGTGGTGCACTTCTGTCTCTATTACTCAGTATTTTTAGCCATAATTTTATTTTTGTTATGCAATGCACGAAAATTATCGTTCAGTTGAGTCGACTTTTACAACGAGTTTTGAACACATTATCTCCAGTGAAAGCAGACTCAGACCAGCTCTGACTCACCTCAGATGCCCATCACTTCGCCACAGTCTCGGAGTGTCTTAGAGTCTTAGACTTAGGGGATAATCATTTGGGTTATTCTCAATCATTTAGTTATTCCCAGTGTTTGTCATTAGTTTTCGTCATCGTTTGATCATTTTGTCTCAATTATTGATCTAATATTTGTAATAAGAATTAATGACAAGAATCGCAAACATTTCTAACAATTTATCGCTTTTGTGTCGAAAAGTTTTTTAACATTAAATTTGGTTTTAGTTTCAAATGTTTGTTCATTTGTGAAGAGAGAGAACCAGCGATGCATTCAAAGGGTATGACTCACTCCAGAGTTATGAGTAGTTTCACAACTCATTCATTAATCTACTTTGAATTTTGCAATTTATCCTCAATTATGTCACAGAATGTATAGAATTTATAATACATTGTATTTATTTGTTTGAATGCAAAGCAAATTTCAATTTTCATATCGATTGTGATAATTGTATCAAACTTTTGACCAAACTTTTTATTACATTTTCGAAATACAATCCAAAGAAAAGTTTTGCTAAAAGTATTGAAACTTGAAGTCAAGTCATTGAAGCATTGATCGCATTGTGGACTAAGTGCTTGAATGAGTTCTTCTCAGACATTGGACAAGAAGTTTCAGTTTCTTATGTCATAGACTTCTTCTTATCTATTGTGTAGTCTCAATAGTCTAGTCTTGCGATTCTATTATATTTATTCGATGGTTTGTTAGATCCGTAGCCATCGATCGCACCGCTCATTGTTTGCTATTGTTTTGCCAGAAATGCAGACATCGATAGATCAGATCCGATCTGATTGGCAATAAATAGCGACAAACCTGTGGTTCGATGTCTTGTAAATGATTGCCTGACTATTGGCTCTCAATAGCGATTGTGATCCACTTGTTTGCTCACTGTCTGTCTGTCCCGCAGGAAGTGTCCTTATCCGTTAGCCTTTGCATTGGCCTCAATCGTGGCCCGAAAGTTGGGTTTGGCCGCCACTGCCTCCGAATCTCATAGCTTTGAAGCGGACAAATCAAAGCCAACCATATCCTCAAACGAATTATACTCTCAATCACTTGAATACTTAAACGAATACATCAACTCTTGGAAAGAAAATCCCGAAATCGCTGTTGAGATTGCAAAAGAGTATTCCTCAAAGCCGTTCCCGGGTCTCCGCGCCATATATAAGGAATCGAAGAATAATTAGAAAGTACATTTATTGACGAATTCAATGAAGAGACAAAACTAACTTATGTTAGTATTAAGCACGCGTTAATATGCATGATACAAACGGATATTACCAAGCTCTAGCTAAAGTTACAGGATGTTATACATTCCTTAATTCTTACGCTTACAGATTAGTGAAAAAACAATCAGAAAATTCGATCACGGTCAAGTTAATTTAAATTAATTAGCGACTATTTAAGAGGTCAGCATACAAGTCCAAAATC
>JAQGAJ010000520.1:0-14556 GCA_034689365.1 Liebstadia similis
TTGACTTATTTCTTAATAACCGAGGTATTTTCCGAGATACTAAATTTCATTTGTGTATCGATTGTTTTTAGTTGAAGAATCGATTTTTACTAGATATTTGATTTATGAGAAAAAAAATTCCGTTAGAAATGATGTCTCCTTATTTTGAATTAGGTCATTTTCAAATAAATATTCGATATGAGATAAATATATTCATTAAAATATCCATTAATCATTTATTATTAAAATCACATGGCGTAATATTTTTCAACTAACGAAGGATATCAATTTTACAAATTCTAAATAAGGTTATTTTTTCACAATTATTTGCAAATCATAATTTTCCATTGTATTTGAATAACATTATATTTCATTAATCGATCAATATTTTGGACTTGACTCATTGTAAATTGCCTTTAACTTGATATTTTTAATCTAACAGTACTTGGAATAACTGATAAGATGTCTCAAATAAGGAATTACATGGTCAATAATTTATTGGATGACCAATTGAATCGGAAAACATTGAAAGAGATTGAAAACAAATATGTGATCGACACTTATTTTCTTTATCACGATTCAATTGAAAGTTATTGTATGAATAGGAAGACCACATTAAGACGAAAGATAATGTATTTTCTATCGGTTGTCATCCCTTTCCTTGGCTTTTGTCTCGGGTTAACACTATTCATATACAAAGACGACGCGACGGCCGAACTACTCGGAGGACCACTGCTATTGCCGACCGAAACCCGGAAAGTGATGTAAATACTAAACAATCATTTATATTATTTTCAAAATTAACCTTGATATTAAATTTGAAAGTAAATATTCCAATTCAAAATGCAAGGAATTGTGGCAAACTACTTCTCTAATATCAGGGACATGGATGGTGTCAGCCCGCCCTAATTTAGATGTATAAATGACCTCCTCTAGGAAATAATTCCCCAATACATCATTCCCTTTGTTATATACCCTTTTTGAAATATTCCTTCGGGCTCGGGAGTAATCGGCCAGAGGGTGTTCTTTTTTATACCAACCTGATGATGGGAAGAAACAAACAAAAAATATGGAATATCGTTACGACCTTTGGTTCAGGCTCAGACCTCGACCATATCTGTCTAACATGATCAAATCTTGAAAGAAAATCTTTTCGCATTCTAGGTATGGACTATACTCAGTGGCATATGGTATCTTTTTATTGGCTAAATGTTTGGTCTTCTTGTTCGAGTTCAACCGAGGGATGAGTGTGGCCCATTTCTTTCATCAATTGAATATACAACCAAAAATATTCGAACTGGATGATAAAAATAGAAACAAGATGAAAATAAGATTGCAATTATTTTACATTCTTATCCTTAAATTAGCCGCCAATTCTATTGTAATTCTCCATAGTTCAATTATTGTTTTATACTCAGTCACTTCTTACATATTGTTTAAATCTCCATTTGTCAGTCTGGCCTTAAATGCCATGGTTATCATATACAATGGCTATTACTTTATTCCCTATATGTATTTTGTAGTCTATTCAATGTATTTACCGATAACTTATCTAAACTACAAATACGATGAATGTCTTAAATCACTTCGAGTTAGCATTCGTTGGATGAATAGGGGAAGGGTTTTACAATCGATTGCTATTCACCACGAGATCACTCGTCTAACCGATCAATTCGCTAAAAATTATAACCCCATGATTGGAGTAATTTATTTAGTTTTCCCATATTGTTTTATATTTATACTAAAACTAATTCTTTCCACAAATGTTTTATACATTAAAATAGGTTTTACTATAATATTATGTTTTGGAATATCGATTATATACATCGCTAATATGATATGCGCTTCGATTACAGTGAGAAATAAGAATGCACCTAGACAACTTTACAATGCTTTATGCAAATATCCTAAGTTAGACAAACGATGTAAATTTAAAATCGATGAATTCTTACTACAACTCAATTCAGAACATTTCGGTTTCTATTGTTTTCATTGGTTTAAATTCACAAAACTATCATTCTATCAATACTTTATGACTATATCTACTGTCTATTTTCTCGTTACTGGTATTATGAGATAATTTTTAGTCATCTCTGTATTAAAGCGAACTTTTCCATGAAAAATACTATAGAAAAAAATCGATTTTTGTAAAAATTGCTTTATACTAAAAAAACGTCATCATTAATATTATTCCTGATTTTTAATAATCAATAAAATGACATTGACACGAAATATTTTGCTATTTTTGCTTTGAAAGTGAAATAATGCCAATGAAAACAAATTATAAACTTGTGTCATCTAATAGATAATATATTTTATTCTCAATTTGACAATTCGACTGAAATTTCATCAAGATCAATAATGTTTTTGTGTGTGTAAATAAAGTGACACTGGGTGTTACGATTGACCACCGCTACAATAGATATCAGATTTTGTGTTGTAATGACGAGAATATAATACTTCGATAGCCGTGTATTTGAAAGTTCCGATATTTTTAGAAGAAAAATATCGAATTTATCATGGAACTTGCACTTAGATTTATACTAAGGATGTGCTTCAAAATGGAGTCGATAAAATGGGAGTTTATAATCTCGAACAAAGTTTATTGAATCTAGCTGATTAAACTAAAGTCGAATTAGGATTTAGTAATCGTCTGTTTCACTGATGACATTACTTTCATGGCGTTTGTTTAACTATCTGAGTCAGAAGATAGATTGTTCATGACACTTTCTTTGATTGAATTCGAACCTCAACTCCAATAAAATCATAATCATATTTGTGAAGAAACAATCAAACTTTAATTTGACATTTCATTTGACATTTAATCAAGATCATAAACGTTTATTTGTTTGTAAACAGTTTGACTCTGAGAGTCAGTTCTGCCCATCGTTAAGCTAGATTAATTGTTCCTCAGATCCTAGAAGTTCATGAGTCTACTTGAGAGCCCATGGCCTTAAAACTTACAATGAATCATTGTTGTGATATTGTAGAATGTAACAAGTTCAACATTTTTTCCCCTCTAAATACAGACTAAATAAACACAAGGGAAAGGAAAAAATCATATTTCAACATGAATTTTAAACACAATAAATCTAAAAAGTGTACTAGATAGACTGAAACTGTCTTTTGAGTTCTTTATCATGACATCTATGCATTGTACGGCCATACAGAAGATACGCTTGATAGTAATCAAGATTCTAATTATTATTAGAACATCGCTTAAAATGTTTCAAGATAAAGCTTGAAAGATGCAAATGTGCATTTAATTTTGAACCTTTCCTATTGAGTACAATGAGTAAGAACAATTTATGAGTGTAGAAAATTGTCATAAAGTTATTCTTTTACACGATATTAAGCGATATCCTAATAATAATTCAGATCTTGGTAGAAATGTAGGATTCAGGCGGGGATTTTATCAATAAATAAGATGCGATGAATCTTATGTTTTATATTTGAGACCAACTTATATTCGAGCATTTTATCAAACAACTTGCGATTATTGCAAATTCAAACCAAAAACTTGAAAATACGTCATTGAGAGACTGCGCAAATATTGCTTGCTTTAAATTACATTTTAATTTTGATAATTGAAATAATCATCATGTTGAAAAAATCGACAATTTAACTAAATCTCTCACTTAAAACATTTGATACATTCAAATTAATCACATAAAAACCATTTCGAAATGTAAACATCAAAATGGGCATTTTATTTAGTAATTTGAAAAAGATAAGTTAGCTCATATGCAGTCTCAAATATTTGAGACAATTGTAAGTTTACAATGTTTTGATGTAAGCACTGGACATAAGTTCAACTTATGTTCATAGCGTTGGATATGAGTTGGTCTTAAAGTTGATCTCAATCTCAACATAAGATTCTCAACTGAAATGGTTTAATAAAATGCGAGTTCGTCTCAACTTTGAGAATCTCAATATACAATGTTTGTTAAAATTGGCTCCAGAGTTGGAGCGAATCTTATTATAATATTAATACAAACCATACCTAAAATGAATTTCTAAACAAGAAGTAGAAAATCCAAATTCGCATTCTGTGAGTCTCTCATGAAATAGTGATTTGCTTAATGACATTTCAGCAGATTTTGGAAAATTAAAAAAGTTTTAAAATTTACAAAAAATATATTTAATTCGATTCTTTCGTCTAAATCGAAAGCTTTTAACAGAAAATTGTTTTTCTTTCCAACAATTTATAAAACAAATTATTTTTAGAACTTTAGTTGATATTAGAATCACTGATTGAAAATCCAATTTCTGAAACACAATAATTGAAAAAAGGTCTCAAACTCTTTGCCAGATATATAAATGTCATCGAAATAGTCGATTGAGTTTATATAAGAATCGAAACAAAGATTTACAAAATCGACGACAAACTCATTTAGGCGTCGATTCAAAGCAAACAAATTTCCAGAATTATTTTCCTTTATAAAGGGATTAATGGAAAAGTTTTGAGTAAATAACAAATTAATTGAATTAATATTAAGTTCAAAGCAATAACTGATTCGCACATAAAATAACTACAAATTTTCTAAAAATGTTTTGCCGTCGGATGAGATGCGCACGGATTGAGAGGCAAGACGTGAGGCACGAGTCGGGCCTCGAATCCTCTTTCGAGTCTCAACTCATTCAATCAAATCATAACCGGAATTATCGGTTATCTCAACATCTGATTGAGTGACAGCACATTTGTCTTATCGATGTGATGATTGAGTATTATCTGCCTATTGTGCGCATCTCTGGAGCCAAACATTTGAGCCCTTATCTCATATTATGCAGAAAATGATCCGTAACTCAGATTCTGGACCATTAAGTCTTAACAAATAGCGGTAATTAGTGCTAGAAATCTGAAGACTGACGAGAACTTCAAAATATATGACAAAACTATTCTGAAAATGCATTCAAAGCATTAACTGATGAAAGGATGGGTCGAACAGAGGGTTGAAAAAGGATTTCAATGAGTCTGCGATAGTCTGTTCTCAATATTGCAATGAAAAACATTAAGAGTTATCCTCCAAAAGGCCTCCAAAAGCTCATGATTTCTAATATGAGTTCTCTATGTGTTTGTCTAATATCTTATGAGAGTCTGTCATCTGAATCGAGTCCTCAATATATTGGAAGTGGTGTTACGATTGGGGCACAGCTTGTGAGCCAATGCCTAATGAATTCGGCATTTTTTGCGCCAACACTTCAATCGTCGATCGGAGACACTATTGGAGTTGACTTTTGGCCAACGCTTTCCTTCAATAAGACAATCAATAAAAGGCTTTTAGTCCACACTTTCCTTCTCTCAGCTCTTCTCCACTTCTGATGGCGTTTGCAATGAAATCAACAATTTTTTGACAATCGTTTCATTTTTTGCCTCAAAAACAATGCGATATTGAGTTTGAATGAAAAGCCTATTAGTTTTGGTCCATCTCTGCGCTGAAGGAAATGCAATACAACTGAAAATAGTCTAAACGTCTGTCCAATTATTATTTGTTTCATTCATTCACTAATTTGGATCAATAGCCGGCGATCCAGAGCTCATCCCTCCCGGCGTTGCCTCCATTCAGATGTTTGTGTTGTTTCACATTTAATTAAAATAATATCGAAAACCAAGTTTTGATAAAAAGCTTCTCAATTCTCAACAACTCTTGAGTTGACCTTAATTTTCATCACTTTCTCAGTTCAGTTTCGGAATCTCTCAAAAAGATTAACATATTTTCATAAAATGATGGATCAGTTTATTGAATATTCAAAGAAGAAAAGTATTTCCGAGATAACCAACTCTTCTCTTCTTATTTCAAAACAAATTCAATTACTTTTATGTGGAATGGCTTTCATTTTTTGACTTTTGAAGGGAAATAAGGTCTTCGTTGACGGCGATCCCGATCCTATTGCCAGACATCGTCTGACTTTGATTTCATTTTTTATATTCACATCAAAACAATTTATGAGAATTTGATTTTTATCGACACTTTTGGTCGTTATATAAGAACTAAAGTTTTTCGGCTTTTAATAGCCTTTGGATAAGATTTGTGTCGAATATAAGCTGATTATATCGAAACGACATTTGATTTTATGGAGAAAATAATATTTACTCTAATATATCGCGAACCGGATCAAAGTCTGAATTACCAGAACTTCCAGAATTACCATAATCAATATCCCATCAGGAAATTGAACCATATTTCCACTGTTTTGCCACAGAATTGAACCCAACACTGCTATTTTGAAAATATTGTATCACTAAGATTCTCTCGATTGAAGTAAAATTGTAATTGTAGATTGCCACAATGGGCACATTCACTCGATCCCATTTTGTGGGTTAAACTGATTATATTTTTCGGTTAAATTACGTTTAAATCCAAATGTTTTGACTGAGACTTCATTTGCGATCATTTTTTTTGGAGAATTTTGTCACAGAATTCATTGATTTTCGACTGAAAGGGAGCGTAAAATCACTTATATTAAGGTCAGAGGAAAGACTGAAACAAAAAATTGAAATATTTATCGAATATTTTATTGATTCTTATATTCATTCGAGTCATCAGAGTTTGGGTCCA
This sequence comes from Liebstadia similis, assembly GCA_034689365.1. NCBI lineage: Eukaryota > Metazoa > Arthropoda > Arachnida > Sarcoptiformes > Liebstadiidae > Liebstadia > Liebstadia similis. The sequence goes on from JAQGAJ010000520.1 coordinate 6,540, forward strand.
AACGGAAATCAATTCAAATGTTTGCTTCTCTTTGACGTCAATTCCAGTAAACAATAGTTAGCTTTTGGTAGATATAAAAGAATTTGTCTTTGAATACAGAATTCAAGAATTCTTTGCTTAAATTATTTTCCGATATCTAAGTTCACTATTGATTCAATCGAAACACCGTTTCTTATCATCGCTCAAAATGTCCTATAAATTGACAATAATTACTAATTTGAATCTCAACTCAATATCCGGGGTTTAAATGACAAACAAATTATATAGAATTCAATAATAAGATGAAAAATAAATAAATGATTGATTTAATAATTTTGAGTTTAGATTTCGGTAATTAACAAATAAAACGAAGAATTGATTGAATTGATTGCGGAAATGATATAAATTTTATGGTTTCGTGAATTTGATTCCAGAAATTGTTGAACGCAATAATTAAGGCCTAACTGAAGAAGAAATAGCGAGATATTTGAAGAGCCTTTCAATCATTTTATGATTGATTTTGACTTTATTTTCAATAATTCAATAATTCTTTTACTGGAAATCGAAAGCAACAGAAATAGACATAAAAGAGAAGCGAAAACAAGAATCCATTTATTTGTGAAGTTTTTTTGAGCGAAAAAGTTTTGTTATTGATATGGATTCGACTCACGTCCGCATCAATCAGTGCCGGAACAGCTCTGAACAGCTCTGAACAGCACAAGACTGCAGCCCAAGACATGAAATTCATAGCTTGTCATCAATATATGTCTCGTTATATCTCAAGAATATATTTTATGTAAATATTGTATAAATTAGACGAATATTGGCTTATTTTGGCTTCTCTTCGATACCAAATCAGATTCCGTACTAACTATAAGTCAATTAATCAGACATTTGGTCCGTAATTGCATAAAGAGTTGTGATTAGCCGTCGGTTTGCTTTCCGGTCGACTCATAAATCCATTTATTGTTAATTAGATTGGAGTTAATGAACACAATCTGTCGGACAATACAAGTGTTCAATGATTTGATCGAAATTATATCCAGAAATCAATTTTCGACAAAATGTGATCATATTTTCGATAAACCAATGTTTGATACTTTGATTTAAAACTAATGAAAACTTTTATTCACAAAAATAATTAAATCAAACGAATTATAAACTTTTGAATCGATAGTAATATTTACAGACATTTATGAATTAGTGAACAAAACAACTGAAAAGAAAGAAATGAAAAGAAATGACATTTAAGTGAATCAATGGATGTCTTCAGACGTTTTCGACCAAATATAGTGTCGAAGAATCACTTCTTTAAGGCGACAGTTGTTACCGATTGGAACCGTTGTGCGACTCCTCTGAACCTCTCTTCGAGGACTTCGATGTCGCGCAGAATGTGTTCCAACTCTTGGACCCGTTGTTCCATCAGTTGGTCTCTATATCGGGACTCCAATCGCTTCTTGTAAGCAGTGGTCAAATGATTGACTCTCTCGTGAAGACTTGTTCCCAACTCATCGATCATTTGGCGATCTTTTTCTCTCTTTTGCTTCCATTCGTCCAAAATTCGGCTCACATTTAGTCCCAATTCTTCAGACCTAGACTTCGGTCGGTTGTCGTCTTCGGTCGCTTCCAATCGATGGTTCACTTCTTGTGACATGTCTTCAGCGATACTTTTAGTGATGTCTCGAGCGATGTCTTCAGTGATGTATTGAGTGATGTCTTCAGTGACGACAAACTGATCCCAATCTAAACGTCTTGTGTCTGACCTCTGGATGTGTTCACAAATAACGTAATGACCGGCGAATCGACTAAAGAGTACTCCCTTTGAGACCCCTTTCGATAAGTTTGTATTGAATGACTGAATCGGACGACAGATATGTTTGCGTTCGCTGTAATCGAAGCCAAGACTCGAATCACTTCTTCTGACCCGAGATATGAACCAAAGCTTAGAATCATTTGAAAAACAAATTATAACTTTTAAAAAGTTTCAAATGAATCGAAAAATCGATTTTCTGTTTGTTTGAAAGTTTAACTTAAAATTACATTTACTTTAGTAATGAAAAAACCGATGAAAAGAAAATCTAAAATAAATAATATAAACATTTGACATCGATTTGTGTCCTCAGATCGATAGCACAGTCGAGGGTCGACTCCACCAGAGATGAGTCCTTTCTGTCTGATCGCAAACAAAATAACAATTAATGAAATGTATTTCCATTCGATCCCTTCCCTCACTGACCCCTCCCTATTGTCCCTATCGTTGTTCTCACAAACGGAACATACTTAAAAAAATGCAGTCCCATAGACACACAATGTATTTTCGGTTTTGGTCGAATAATATTTTATCCACGCGACCTCGGTCATTTAGAATGCTTATAATACACCCGGGATGATGTCCAGAATTGTTTTCCGATGAGCTTCGGGAACTTTTGAAGCTGACCATTGTTCAAACGGCTGAGTGGACATTGGTCATTTTTATTTTATATTGTGCTCCTAGTCGGTAGTCATCTGAAAATCGTCTTTGCGGGTGTTCCCGAAGCTGATCCAGTCCCGAAGTTCTTGAGGATAAGTTCAAATGTGATTTTTCAATTCAAATTATTGCGTGCCTATGGATAACATTGCCTGTCTATGGGACCCATTGCTTGTCTATGGGACTGCATTTTTTTTAAGTATGTTCCCTCACAAACCCTTTGCACTATCTCTTCAAATGATGAGAAATAAATTATTTAAGAGTAAGTCTCGAAGTCATGCCATCATTGGATCGTTTAATTTGCAAATTTTAAATAAGACATAATTACATGATTTGTTGAATACTATTCTTTAGGATAACTCGTATTTCATTTGATTACTCATCAAAAGAATTCTTGAATTAGATATGTATTGCAATAACAGAGTCTTCACATTCAATATAGCGGTGTTTCGAAGACCTGACCACTCAATCGGTGCCGATATCTATTGGCATCCCTTTTAACTCTTGTATTCCAACGGAATTGGATTTTCTTTTAAATCGAGAAAATTGGAAACATTTTTGTGATGAAGATTCAGGAAAATTCATAAAAACCAATAAAAATAAAAATAAATCTAATTATTGAAATGAAATGTTTATTTAGCCTAAAAATAGTAAACTATTGATATTCAATACTCAATTAGCAAGATTCAAATTAATTGCTTACCATGCAATTCAATAAGCAATTTATAGCCAACCCATTGTGATCGAGTTACTGATGTGGGAAATGTCTATTTAACAAATAGTAACAAACGATTGGTTTTGACAAAGCTTTCGATCAGTTTATCATTGGTTTTAAATTATGACATAAAAGCGAGTGAAGTCTTAGGATCTCATTCATTGAGAACTAATTCAATACTTCATTCAATTTAAAAAATACTGAAATATCGTCGGAATGTCAACGAAAGGAGATGATTGGACTCTTGAAGATTTTGTAAAAGAGACGACAAACGGGAACAATCGTTCGGAACGGTCTCAACCATTGCATCGGTCGGCAAACCATTGTCGACACATTTCATCGCAAGTGACGGCTTCGAGAAACTGCTTCGGCTTTGGCCCTAAATATGGCGATAAAGCATTTGAATAAATGGTTTGAAAATTTTTATAAATGTAATTAATAAACAATTACTCGAAATAAAAATGTAATCTTGAAATGAAAATTTGTGACATTTGTTTTCACTCTTCCGGTCGATTATGTTTAATGTTTTTGGTCTTATTGTTGGCATTACTTAAATGGCTTTATTTTCCTAAATGTCTATTAATGTCTTTTATAATCACTAATTTTACTTCAATTACTTATCAAAATACTTTAGAAATCAGTTCAAAACCACCGATTGATTGCTCTGACATTTGTCCGAAACAGAAGTCAATTAAGAATCAAAACCTCGAGACTAATGAGTGAATTAGAGTCGATTCATCGATATCTCGAAGAATGTGACAAATTCTGGTCAAATTCATTCACTTAATTGAATTCAAACTTCTGGTCGGAATTGGTTTCACTCAAACAATAGTAAAACAATAGTTATTATTGAAATTAAAATATGATTCCATTGAGATCTACATTGAAATCTAATTTAATTATATTTTGAGCCAAAGATTGCAAACGAAAAAGTAATAAATGTTAGAAAAGTCTCGATTCATATCATATGATTCGAATATTTTATAGAATTTAAAACTCTATCCAAACCTGCAATCAATACCTTTAAGAACAAAGAAATTCATTTCTTTTTCCTTTTTTTAGTTTTATTAGACATTAATTTTCAAAAACGATTTTTCATAAAATTGAATAATAATTGAGTAATATTTTGGGAAATATAAGCATTTTTCAAATAAAACCTAACGAAATAAAGTTTCGTAAATACATTGAATGCCAAGTTATTCGTGAGGCAAACCATTATTTGCAAACACTATTAATTAATCGACTGTTTTCTGTTTTAGATCAATAAGTATTCGCGGAAAACAATTTATTAGACGGTCTTCCGATAAATTTAAGCCAATTTAAAGGTTATTCAGTCTTCAATTCAAACGTTTGATTCTTAGTTTAATTGTGAAAATGCCGTCAAAAGGAAGAGTCGATCAGATAATTGCAAAGAGTTATAAGACTCAGAAGAGAATCGCGAATATTCTGGTCTTCGGAAAAGAGATTCTTTACCGAAACGGAATCTCTTATTTCGAATCCGGTAATCAAAAGCGAAACCGATTTATGAATCCTTCGCTTTGTCTGAAGTTAAATATGGTTTTGTTTGTCCGCGAATTGAGTGTAATTGTAATCAATAATGAATTCTATTCTTCACTTATGGGTCATTTCTTTGTGGGTCTGAGCACTCACTTTCAAATTCTTATCTTCAATTTCGTCCTTTACTTCGGCGGTTCGAGTCTCTGTCATCTATGGTATTATCGTAACAATAGATGCGATTATTTGCTGCAAATCGATGTCAATCCTCGCCGTCTGGTCGTTGACAAGCGAACAAAATTCTTGGTCCGAGCCATTGATCTCAATATTAAGTTCTCGTCCATATTCGCCGGTTTGATCGTCGCTTTCGGAGTCTTTTACGGCTCATCCAAACCTTTTTCAAAGGTTTTTGGCTTTTTGTGGGCATTCTTTATGTGGCTCTACTTCTATGGAGGTCTCGCGATATTCTATTACCAGTTCTTTTACTTCTATTACTTATCGAAATACTTTAGAAATCAATTCAAACTAATTAACCACCGATTGATTGCTCTGACATTTGTCCGAAACCGATGCCAATTGAGAATCAAAACCTCGAGACTGATGAGTGAATTAGATTCAACTCATCGACGTCTCGAAGAATGTGATCACTTCTGGTCAAAATTCATTTTACTCAATTGGATTATTCTCGCGGTCGGAATGTCTGACGAATTACTACTATTGATATTCGAAAAGAACAATATTGTACTTCAAATTGTAATTATCGAAGATTTCGTTGTATTTGTCATTTACTTCTGGTTTCTGGCGCTCTCGGCGACGGCCGTCCACAACGAGTCCCAACGGTCGAGGGTTTGCCTCAATAATTGGTTCGCCAGAACTAGTCATTGGTTAGAACCGAGATATAAGTTTAAGGTAAAGTTTATAAATCCAATTATAAATAATTATTGTTTCAAAATATTTTGTTCTAAAGTTGATGCAAATGATAGAAAAGTGTTCTCAAACTGAATTTGGTTTCAGTTGTGGAAAGTTATTCATTGTTAACGATTTGCAGATCAATGAGGTTCGTAATAATGATTACCATTTTTTGTATTCACTTAATCTAACTGTCAATTAAACCTCTTTTAGTTATTTTGGTTAATGTTGTCGGTGTTCCTCAAATTCCTAGAACTAGTGTCGTATTGAACACTCATATATTAGTTTTGTCCCAATGGGTAAAACAGTGGCAATCATTGTTCCCATTGTTCTCTATATTTTCCTTTTTGTCTTTAATATTTCAGTCATTTTTCTCTGTTTTGCGTGACTTATGAGATGAGTATAAATGTATAATGAAAAGTATAAAGAAATGAAATGATTTCCCAACAAATGAGTGAAAAAATGATGCCATCATGTGTCCCATGATGGGACTCCCATGAGCTAAAATGAACTTTTTCAACATTTAATTCTTTGCATTGGAATAGAAATTCTTACGCAATCATGAATTCTTAATTTGTAATAATCACGTAATTAGTATTAAATTTTTATACTTCTGAGCATTATTTGACGTAATTAACAGTTTTATTTTGAAATATATTCGCTTTTTTCCTAAACGACATCCAAAGTACTAATCATTTGCCATAAGAGACGAGACACTAATGAACAATAACTTTGTGGGCATTTGATTGTGTTCTTGATCTCGAATTTTAATTTCAATTCAATTCATTTTAAATTAGTTTTTATTTTTATTTATTTTTATATAAACCAAATATTTGATAAATAAATTTATGAGAATTGAAGGTAATTGTAATTCTATTGTAATTGTATTATTCAAACAAAGTTTGTAATTTATAAAACTTTCCATTTCATTGATAGAATCGCTGAAAAGAATTAATAAAATATATTTACTTCACGTTTCTTCAATTTTCTAAGTGTTTATTGAATTTTTTTCCGGCAATTTCTCTGTTTATTTGTATTTCTTCAAAGACTTGAGTTGCGATCAAATATGAGTGGACTTCAAAAGTCTAAAGTGTTTCCGAAGGGTCTGAACCTAAAGCCCATTCCAAACGCCGGTTCGCATATCTATTCTCGTGGTTTATCTCCATTCAATCAATTCAATCAATTCGGACAAAAGAGACATATCTTTTACAACCCATACATAATGTTAACCGTAATTGTAATCAATTCGATCCGAAGTTTAACAGTGATACTGATGGACAGCCATCGGAAGCAATGGTTCATATATTTGGCCGATTATTCCCATTTCTTGGGCGTCAAAAATCAATTCAATTTCGGTGTTTTGCAGTATTACTGTCTCACTATTAGTACTCAAGGGCTCTATTTCTGGTTGTATTGTAACGGAAAATATCCCACTTTTATGAAAGTTTTTGGGATGTTTTCGGGAAAGTTATCCCCGAATAAAATCGGATTGACTGATAAGCGAGAGATCGCACATCTCTTCAGACAATACCGAATCATAGCTCGACTGTCGGAATGGAATCCCAAAGTGATGTTAGTCTTCGCGTGGATTATCGTAATCGTTCCGATATATCTAAATCTGGACAAATTCGAGTTCGTTTTGTTCGGCATTCCGTGGTCAGTGATGTATGCCTTGAGCTCTATCTATGGCTTTACTTTACATCATTGGAATATCGGATACTTTTATATTGTCTGTCATTACCTCCGAATCAAACTCAAACAAAATAACGATAAAATCAAATATTTAACTGAATTAAAGTCTCATAATTGGGGAACAATTCTGGCGATTATCAAGTCTTTGAAGTCAATTCATATGGAAATAGAAGAATACAACCGATCGTTTTGGTCCAAGTATTCGCTATATCTGGTCGTATTCATGGTATCCTTCATGGATGCGATGTTATTCCTGGTTCTCTTCTGTAGAGTCCATGTGATCATTAAAATCCTATTCTTCTATATATTTCTCTTCGCTTTCATTTTAATCACTTTCTATTTCAAAACCGCTTCCGCGGTCTCTCACGAAAGCTTCCGAACCTATTCTCTATTGACTAAACTCATGGCCAGAATTAAGTCTAAGAATACAATAAACAAGATATTTAAGGTAATTAAACATCGTTTCGATTATTTATTTAATTATTGTTTTCAAAAACAGTTGAATAGGATGATTGAAATCGTTGGCGACAATAAGATTGGTTTCTATTGCGGACCAATGTTTTTGATCAATAAATTCCACTTTTATCAGGTTATTATCGCTTTCTATCAATCATTTCATCTCATTCTTGTTTCTTTAGATCTTAGTAGCGATTGTCGGATATCTATTGAAAATCATCGAATCTTTTGATGTCTGAACTTCACAGACATTATTCGTATTTTTGTTAAGTTTTAATTAATATCAAAATTCATCAAATGTTTAA
>JAQGAJ010000521.1:0-14553 GCA_034689365.1 Liebstadia similis
AATCGATTGATGTATTTCGTGGTGAGATTTCATAATCACCGGTGAAATATTGTCAACAAATCGATTTTCATTTCATTATTTCCAGCAAAATGTGACACAAATTGAAATGTGTGGCGAAATTGGTTGCAGGTATATGAAAGTATGCAAAGTAGAAAGTAACAAGGTGAAATGAGGTTATGTTAAGGTGATTGTTGTGCTCCACTACCACATCGACCGCAATATTGATTATAATGAAAAGACGGTCACAATTGAAGTGTTGAACAGTTGTGTCGATCGCTTCGGTGTCTCGTTTGACGCAAAGCAGGTGTACATCACTTTCCCATTGATTGACTCCCATTGTGTGCCAAATGTAAGTCAACCCGTATTTCATAATTAATATCTATTGGTTGGCAAACATTAATCAAGTTTTGACTTTTTCTAATATTTTTAGTGACATTCACTCGAATGACAAAACTATTTGTCGGTTCAGCCAATTGTCGAAATCGAGATCAGTTGCGATCGGTTTTCATGCTTTCATACAAATTGAAAGCATAAGAACCGAACAATATTCCAGTCATTCAATCGCTTGTTCTTCAGAACCAAACTATTTATGAAAATGACTCGAATGAAAGTCTCTTTTATCGATTTCACCCAAACTAAACATATCTCTCATTGTTTTCAACTTTTCGATCAAACGATCGCCGATTTGAAGCAGTTTTCGACCAAAGATTCAAAAGTTTAGTCAAATTAATAATTTCGTAATTAAGAAGAAATTTCAATCCATCTGTGATTCATGTGATTCTAATATTAATACTTCTAATTAAAAGTTTAATAAATGTAAATATTTTTGCGATAAGTTTTGTGAAAGCGATTGGTTTGTAATGTGAACTGAAAGCAAATTTATTTTCCCTTCGATTAGATAACAAACCGAATGTCGAATTGTGTCTAAACTTTTTCACCTCTTTGTGCGCTCACGTCTTCACCGATTGTTTCCTACCTTTAAATAAACTTTTATGTGATTTATAAACGTTTATATATTTCTGTAATAAATATTTAGTTAAAGTCATGAGACCTAACATTAGGACAAATCTGTGCGAATGTTTGCATTAGTTCTCAAATCTGAAGTTCAGTGCATTTCAGTCGAGTTCGAGTTATTTACCGAAATCTCAATAATCTTAACTCACATTCGATAATAATTATCAACATTTTGGAAATGTTTGCAAACAATTGTCTCAATCGTGTCGATCCTCTCATTTCCTGTTCATGTATTGCAACGATGTTTAGCCGTTCAACCGAACGGATCGACAATCGGTCCGATTGTGTGAAATAATTATTATATGATTAATGAAATGTCGAAACGACGTAACCATAACCACAGTCACGACCCATAGCTATGGTTCCGCTCTATCGGAAACAACTTTTGACATTCTTTACTACAATTATCTTAATTTCGATATACTTTCTAATGAATATCGGATCTGATATTAGTGTCAAAAACTACTTAATATATGCGAATCTCGAAGAAAACGTCAAAAACCAGAAAAGCAGTGAAATTGTGTCACAAATTGCAAACGAGTTATTAAACTCAACCATAAGTGAAATTCAGTTTAGAGTCAAAGAAACAGATGAATACCTCCGAAGATTGTCGGCCAACACAAGTAGTCGACCAGAATCTCGGCTCATATATCCCAAAGAAGTCTTAGAGATGACCAAAATCACTATCAATCAGATGCCATGCAGTGGACAATATGGCAAAGATATAGCACTGATTGTGATGGTCTTCAACAGACCCGACGCCTTCGACAGACGCAAAACGATTCGCGAGACTTGGGGTCAGGCCTTCAAACGCACAGAAAGAACAAGAATTTACTTCGCGGTCGGTCTGACCCGAGATGTTTCAGTTCAAAAGAAATTGATTCGAGAGAACAATAAGTTTCGTGATATTCTTCAATTCGGTTATTACGAAGACTATTACAACTGTACGATCAAAGCGATAGGTCTATTGAGATGGACAGCACTCAACTGTCCGTTCGCTAAATACATGTTGAAAGTGGACGACGACTCTCTTGTATTGCCAAACAATCTGCTCGAGTATTGTCGCACTTCCGAAGCCGATTCGATTTCAGGATATTTGTGGCAAAAACCGGGAGTCAGACGAGGATCTGACAAGTGGTCCATCAGTGTTGAAGACTATCCTCAAAGCTATTACCCCGACTATATAGCCGGTCCGTATTTGATTCCGGGCGTCACTGCCCTTACATTATATGAAACGGCAGTTACCGAATGCCTTCCGGCCCTCCCTTTCGAAGACGTTTACATCGCGGGAATTGTGGCCAATAAGCGCGGTATTGATCGCAAACATTTGTCATCACTTCTGTATTTGTGGAACGGATGTAATCCTCGGACTCTCGACTATTGTTTCTACAGAAATCACACAATTTTTTGGCAGCAATTCGATGATCAGTCCATTAGAAAGGTTTGGAATGATTTTCAGAGCGGAACGGTATGTAAGGACAGAGGGCAACAAAAATGTTGAAGTATTTCATCGCATCTTTTGATCAAATATTGAACAAATTTTGTTTTATATTTTCTAGTTTTTGAGAATTACTCAACAAATTGTGAGATCAAAAGTAAGAATTTTGTTATAATGAGTGCTCACAACAAAAGAAACTTTAATTCATTTGTTTTATATAATAATAATCAAAATTGAGTTCAATTCATGGATTACTTTCTCAATCATTTTGAACTCAAAGTTCTTCGAATTGTCGCCAAAGCCTGTCTTTAATTAATTTAAACCAATTCTTAGTTTTTATTTGAAAATTGAAGTATTTATTAAATTTGATATAATTTTGAGGACATTTTAAACCCAATATTTTACTATAAGTAGAGAATGAGTTTTGAAATGTCATTCAATTAATTGGTTTAACCTTTAAATTCAAGACATCTTCTCATAATATGAATGTAATTATTTATAAATCTATTCAATCGAAAAATTTATTCATAGGAAACTGTAAAAGAGTCTGAATAAATCCCATTGTGGTTAACAATCATTTGTGAATCCCTTTTTGGGATAATTGTAATCAAATTTTCAATTCGACGATAAGAAGCCATTCATTTAAGTCTCGCTCATTCTCTCGAATTGCTAATCAACTCCGAAAAGAGTCAATCGATTCAGTGATTCGTCAAACGAATCAACTTTTATATAAATATTTGTCTAATTTGGACCAAATTTAGACCAAACTATGGACTCTTCGTATTTACCACTTCTTCTGGTTATCTCAATCATAGCGTTCATCTCTTTCTTAGTCTTTCTTTACATTTCATACTTAATGAGTAAATATCAGTAATCTTTGAATTTCAATGATTTCATTCATATTTTGATCGATTCTTAGAAAGGATTTTAATCGAGTCTTCTCTGAGTCCGACCGAAAGGACTCCACTCTTGTCGTCGAGGAGTGGAGACAACACTAACCAAGAGATAACCACCAATTCGATAGACAGAGAGGTTCGGATAGACGTGACCGACAAAAGGGATTCAGTCGACAGTATCGCCACAATTAGATCACATAAACACTACTAAACATATATTTTCTCATTTCATTACATTTTACATAATTTTATATTTATTTCAATTCATTTAATATTTATTTCCATAAACTTTTGTCCACAAAAGTCATTGAAATGTTTGTCCAAACGATAAAATAAAATTTGACTGAATTATTAAATAATACTTACTTCGGATATAATTATAACTCATTTCTAGAATTAAATTTTTAGTAGAAAAGTGCTTCATCATGGGCAAAAGGAAACAACATAACAAAAGACGAGTATAACCAGGTATTGCAAGAAATAAGACCGAACCCAACCAATCAGTCATAACTAAACTCATCGACTCTAAAGTTATCAAATTATCAAATCATTTATCTTTTTATTATTCATACAATTTTTATTGCGAAACACAAAGAGAGTGAACAAAAGAGATAAATAAAAGTGTTTTGAAAACAATTTATGATAAATGAGTTAAAAATAAACGGATTTCAGGTATTAATAAATTATTCTCAAACCAGACATATCTCTGAATGAAGTCAGCGAAAGGTTTTGTCGATAAAAGGATTTACATTTGTATTCAAAACTTAAATAAATTCAAACCTCAGTTAAAACTTCAGTGATATTCAAACAAAAGGACTTATCGTTTCGAAGACATCGGTTGAACAGAAATGACAAATCTTTCTTTGACAGCACTTTTGCTGACATTGTCTTCGCTTATACTAAGACAACAGAATCACTACAATCGAATCGCTTCCCGACAGCAATGGGACCCGACTTACGACTACATAGTGGTCGGCGCCGGTTCCGCCGGCTCTGCGGTCGCCGCGAGATTGTCTGCTTTGGCCTCGAATAGAGTTCTGCTCTTAGAAGCGGGCGCTGAAGAAACTATTATCTCAACCATGCCTTCAATGAGCGATACATTGAAGAACACGCGAATGGATTGGAACTATACTATTGTGTCTCAGAATCATTCTTGTCTTGGACTGAATGACAGAACCTTGAAGTGGCCGCGAGGGAGAGTACTCGGCGGCACTTCGGCCATCAACCGAATGGTCAGAACTTTATTTATATTATTATTCTTGAATTCAATGCTTATTCAAAATTAGGTTCATTTGAGAGGAAACCCAAAAGATTATGACAATTGGGCCAAATTAGGAGCCGACGGATGGCAATGGTCTCAAGTGTTTGCTTACTTCTTGAGACTCGAGAACGAAACCGATCCCAATCTGGCCAAAAATGGTTATCACTCAACATCTGGACCATTATCGATATCGACGCCTCCAGAAGTGGATCAATTGACAAAACAATGGGTCATCGCATCTAATTCTTCGGGTTATCCTATCATTGACTTAAACGGTGGACAGAGAAGAGGGACTGCAGTCCCTCAGCGGACAGTTCTCAATGGTGTCCGACAGTCCTCTTCAGAGGCATATTTGGCACCAAATTATGATCGAAAAAATCTTCACATTTTAACCAATACTTTAGTGACAAAAGTATTGTTTGACTCAAACAAAAGAGCGATCGGAATAGAGTTCTTCAGAAATGGTACCAAATATAGGGTTAATGCCACAAAAGAAGTGATCATATCTTCGGGTGCTCTCAATTCGCCACAACTTCTTATGCTTTCAGGTAATCGACAAAACAATGGATCGATTTATTGAATTTGAATTTTTTAGGAATCGGACCCAAAAAACATTTGCAAGACTTGAATATAAGTGTTATTTCAGACCTTCCGGTCGGAAACAATCTTCACGATCATCCCCGAGTATATGGCGTCCACTTTCTCACGAATTTCACGTTTACCGACAGAACGCCAACCATTGACTCCCTCTCACAGTATTTCATCAACAGTTCCGGACCTCTGACTCAATCTGATTATTCGGTGACATTCTTTCAAAGCTCTTTTGTCAACCAAACTGATTGGCCGGACATACAGTTAGGTCTTATGCAGTCGAGTCCCGCCGCCAGCAGTTCCAGCGGTAAAGCGACCGGAATTAAGGACCAAATTTGGGATCAGTTTTATAAGCCATACACAAATCGAAGTACTTTTAGTATTTCAGTGATTCTTCTTCGACCTAAGAGTAGGGGAACCATAAGACTTCGATCAAACAATCCGAACGATAAGCCTCTGTTCGATCCGAACTACTTTTCTGAAGCACAAGATGTCGAGGCTATAGCTGAAGGAATGTCTGAGGCCTACAGAATAGCGTTATCGCCGGCACTCAAACCCTTCGGTGTGCAAACATTTGAAACTCTGGTCAAAGGTTGCGAACACTTCCACGACTCAAATTTCAATCGTCCCCCGAAAAAGTACTTCCAATGCGTGGCCCGAATGCTGACCTCCTCTGCGGCTCATATCGTGGGAACCTGTAAAATGGGAGCGACCACTGATCGGTCAGCAGTTGTCGATCCCAAGCTCAGAGTCAAAGGTGTGTCTAATTTGCGGGTAATCGACGCCTCAGTGATGCCGGCGGTAGTCTCGGCCAACACTAACGCGGCCACAGTTATGATCGGCGAATACGGCGCTCAACTAATCCTAAATTCTAGTCATTAAATGACTTCTTGTGGCAAATCTATAATCGATGACATTTAAAAAGTTTGGAAATATATTTCAAATGATATATAGTTTCCAAATAATTAACTCTCGAATGTGACGGAAATAATAAACAGAATTATATCTAAATTTTAATCATTACTTCATTTCAATGTAATTCCTGAACAAAGCTTTCATTGCATTAAAAGGCGATTAAAAATATTTTGAAACAGAAAACACTTCTTTGGATCCGAACCGACAACCGGTTGTCCTTCGCTTTGATTACTTAACCCAAGTTTACTCACTATTATTCTGTGATAACAAAAGAGGGTTTCAAACACTGGGAAAAACTGTTTTCCACGAATCCCTTGATTCGGAATTTCCAAAAATCAAAGGATAACTACAAATACCTAATCCATTGTTCGACTCTTTGTTCATCTTTTAGTGAGAGTCGGCTCACAATCAGTGAACTTGTCTTCAGTTTCAAAGGGATTATTATTAAGTCAGTGAAGGTCTGACAAAACAGACGAGAATATCGAAGAATAATGTATTTAAACAAAGAATTTGCGCAAAAAAATCAAATCACAATTGTTTTACTGGTATTGAGTTCTGTTTGCGATTGTCTTCAGAGGGAAAGCAGTGGAGCGCCGGTCATATTCCCCGATGACAGCGGACAACCCAACGCGAATCCGGCGGCCGACCGGAGCGCTAACCGACCCGAACAATGCCAACAGAAGGACTGCCACACACCGAATGTCTGTTTCCTTCACTTCGTTGATGAGACTCAAGTCGGACAATGTGTTCGTTCCGACGGTACTAAAGGTGTTTGTTGTGAACCAGACGTCAAAATCATTGGCAAAGACTTCGAACGTAAGCTTTCAATCGATTCAATGATTTTGTAATTAATTTCAAATATCAGTTGAAATAAGAGTTCCGAAAGACTATAAGAAGCGAAGACCAGTTAACGACAACTCCATAAGCGTTGAAGATCTAACCCAAGCCCGACAATCGGCGGTTGTGTTCATCAATAAACAAGATTCTCTGGAAATATCACTCAAAGAGAGCAATCTTCTGGCAAAAGTAGGGTCTCGTGAGTTCTCTCATCAACACTTCTTCGGCACCAGTCGTCGGGCGCTTAAACTCGGGAGGGATGGACTGATCGCTCTCATGACGACAATCGCTTTGGCGAAAGAGTCGGTTCTCATCTAAATGTTTGTGAAAATTAATTTCGATTATTTCTAGAAAAGGATTTACTCTCGAATCTCGACGACGATTCCCAGCGATTGACTTAAGAGCCACCCGAATGCGAAACTTCTGTCCGCCCGAACCCGAATGTATATCCACTAAGTATAGAAATATCGACGGCTCGTGTAATAACCGGAAGAATGGGTCGTGGGGTAAGTCAACCGAACGGATATTCACTTTCACTGATCATCATTTGTTTAGGTAAATCGATGACCACATTCGACCGACTTCTTGAGCCGGCATATGCTGATGGACTTAACGAACCGCGAGCCTCAATGGACGGCAGTCCTCTTCCCAGTGCGAGAGAGGTCTCCCTTCTGTTAGCTCCCGACCAAAATCAGGAGAATCGAAGATATACATTGATGGTCATGCAATTGGGACAGTTTACTGATCACGACCTCACTCTTACTGCCAGCACAAGAAGTGAGTCTTGTTTTGACCAATTGATGTAAACTGATTTCAATCTTATTCGATAGCGAACGACAATTCTCCGCTTCTGTGCTGCGGTGAGGCCTTCCAACAGAACCCCGAACTCATCCATCCGTCATGTTTTGCGATTTCAATTCCAAGAAATGATAAGTTTTATAGAGGTTTAGGTAAATATCAAATATATATTCTAATAAAAACCAATAAACTGATTGCCATTAAAGGTCAGTCGTGTATGAATTTCGTTCGGTCGGCGCCGGCGATCCGTCCGAACTGTCAATTGGGTCCTCGCGAACAACTAAACCAATTGACGGCATATCTCGACTCCAGTAATATCTATGGGTTCGTTGACATCACTTCAAACGATCCGATATTTATTTCAAATTTCAGATCCACAGAAGAATTTGCGCGAACACTAAGAAGTTTCCGTCGCGGAAGACTTCGGGTATCGGTTGTGAACCGACGCCAATACCTGCCATTCGACAGCAACGGAACCAATTTCTGTAGTATTCCGCAGAACCAACGCCTCCAGTGTTTCGTTGCCGGCGATTCCCGAGTCAATGAACAGTCGGAACTGACGGTTATTCACACCGTTTGGTTGCGCGAACACAACAGAGTGGCCGAACTCTTGTCCGAACTCAACCCGGGCTGGAATGACGAGATTTTATACCAAGAAAGTCGGCGAATAGTGAACGCCGAATGGCAGCACATTGTCTTCAATGAATTTCTGCCCACAATTATTGGCCGAAAAGCGATGCGGACTTTCGATCTGTTCCTTAATCGAAACGGTTATAGTAGTAGCTATTCTTCGGACATCAATCCCGGCATCAGTTCGGCGTTCGCGACCGCGGCCTTCCGTTTACATACTTTGATTCAGGGAAGCATTAAACTATTGAATCAGAATAACCGAGTCGTCGATACCCTCGAACTCAAGACTCAGTTCAATAATCCAGAGATTTTGTATAAACAAAGAGCATTTGATTTCATGATCAATGGTCTGACCGGTCAACCCATCCAACACGGTATGAACCCATGCCTTACTTCACAGCCTTATTATTGTCTACTCTATGACAGGCGATAACTTCTTTACCCAAGAAGTGACAAACCATTTGTTTGAACCTCTCGGACAACCATTTGGAATGGATTTGATTGCTCTCAACATTCAAAGAGGTATTTGATGTCAATTAAAATTATAAAATTCATTTGATTTCTTCAATTATCACATCATAGGTCGAGATCATGGACTTCCTTCTTATAACAGATACCGAGAACACTGTGGTCTCAAACCTGTGACCAGATTTAAAGATCTCGAGTCGATTATGAATCCGAGCGTCGCTCAGGCCATGAGTCGAGTTTACCGTAACGTCGATGACATCGATTTGTTTATCGGAGGCGTTTCGGAGAACCATATCCGCGGAGGTTTAGTCGGACCGACATTCGCCTGCATTATAGCCGAACAGTTCAGACGACTGAAGAACGGCGACCGGTTTTGGTTTGAAAACGGAGGACTCGAGTCGTCCTTCAATGAGGATCAGCTCAAAGAGATCAGGAAATCGAGTTTGGCTCGAATTCTCTGCGATAACAGCGATGTCCAGGATATGCAACCCTTGCCTTTGGTCCAGAACTTTGATTGGTCTGTCATTATATTCAAAATTATGTCAATTCTGATGATAAAACTCTATATTCTGTTTGAAGGAATCCAAAAGTGAGCTGTAAATCAAAAGAAATACCTGAAATGGATCTGTCGTTCTGGAAGAATGAACCCGTTTGGACATGAATTAGGTCACAATTGAGCATAACTTTGGTCACGAATCGCGAATTTATTTCGCAAATCTATTTATATATAATGAGAATTACCCGAACCGTTCATATTTGCAAATAAATACAATTTCAGTCAAAAAGTGTTTTTTTGGGAATTAAGTGCAAAATAAATGATAATTCATTGGAAAAACTCTTAAGAGTTCAATCAATAATCATAATAACCATAACCGCAAATGCATTTCCGACCGAAACGTCCGCCACAGAAGCCATACCTCCGACGGTAGAACTGGCAATAACGGGAACACTCATACGGTCTGAACGGACAGCCGATGCTCTGACGGTAACCATAATAGTCTCCATAGTATTGAGAATTCACTGTCAGACAGATATATCGATTGAAGTTAGAGTCAAATTAACCAAACTTATTGAACTTACCATGATGGTTATTATCAAATGTGATAATTACACAAACGATTGCAATCAAAACCACTTTACTATTCATCACGAGTCAAAACTCAGGGTTAGTTTGATTATATTCAACATCAAAACGATTGATAACCGAATCGATTGAATGATAACGAAATCGAATTTTTAACGATTTTATACTATTTTTGGTATTGATTTCGCAAATGATTCCATTGTTTTGCTATTTTTTGCATCACATTTGTTCAGATGAGTCAATACAAGAGCTGAATATCCGCTAAACAAGTCATTTAATTGGTAAACATATTTGTTCTTTGACTAATTGGATCAATTAGATCAAGATCAATGGATCGCAATATTTGTGAAATCTATTGATAGAATGGTAAACAAGGTTGCAATAAAAACTAACGATGCAATAACTAAGTTGATAAATGGTCACGAGTAAGAGTAATTGATCAATTGTACTAGATCAGAGATCAGTGATCAGTTATCATAAATTTGATGGTCATTTGTTGATTCCTTTATTTCATATTTGTTGACTCAAATTTGTCGATTCGATCGATTGGACAATAATCGCATCACACTTTCGATTAATACCTCGGGCAGAACCAAATTCATGTCCTGATAGTAGTGATAGATATGGAAAGTCTGGTTCGGAGCGAAATATTGGAGTCTCACTTGAATTCTGGTCGGATCAGAGGCCATACGAGTCGTATAGATCATGAATAGTCCCGACTCTGGCGATTGCACTATAATCTGACCGAAAGTGCCGATAGTATGAAACAATCCCTGAGGTCTCTGACCATTTGGCCACCGAACAGCTGTTCCCGGGACTCTCTGTGGTCGACGTCTCTGACCGATTGCTTTCTCCGAATAATTGTCCTCAGATTTGAACCCAAACAGAATCGAAGAATATTGGCGACGACAGAGCGGGCATTGGTTGTGGTCTTCAGACCACTGGTCAATGCATCCAAAGCAGAATTGATGTCTGCAAGTGTTGGTCAGCCCTGGATTGACAATCGGTGACCAACAGATCGAACATTTTTGGGCTTCCTTTCGGCGGTCGGACTCCTTTCTGTTCTTGTGATCACTTCTCCCGAAACAATTACCCATCTCTTCTTCGGCTAACCTATCAAATGATTATAACTCAAGTGTTCACACAATCATCAGATTTTCATATTTCAATCTATTATTGAAATACTTTTCAAATTAAATTTTATTTTCAATTTTAATTGTTTGAGAAAAGCGTAACCTTTAGTGAAACGATTCTATCATTAGATCCATCGCTAGTCTCACATCAACTTCGGTCTAATCTATCAAAATCAAAGTTAATTGAGTGTCAATTCAATGCTTATTAGAATAAAAGAGTCCCGAAATTAACAAAATTAGGTGATTTAGAAATTTTCTCATTTAAAGTATAAAAGGAAAGGTCTCACAAAAGGTAAATCACCCGATCTGTTAGGAAATAAGTGGGAAATTTTCATTACATTACTAGTAATTTAGTTGTTTAGGGAAACGAATCCTTTTTAAGTGTAAGAAAAAAAGAAAAGAAATAACTTTTAAGTTTAAACTCAACTCAAACTATATTTTTAATGGTTATTATTATTGTTCGAATAAATAATTGCTATTTTAGAAGAGATTCGAGATTTAAGTCTTAAGACACCAAATATGGCAAAGAAATTGATATTAGAATCAAATGTTTTAATCGATTTTCAATCCGACGTTAAGAATAACTGATGAGAAGCCTTATCTTCGATGAACAGGTTCTTTGAAAAAAGTTTCCATCGATTTAGTTCTTAAGCCAATCAATCGAGTCATGACTTTCCGGCGTTACGACCGATAACTTGATTGCGGATCACTTCCAATGACATCCGTTCGGCTCTTTCGGTGACACGAAATAAGAAAAAGCGTTAATTAATTTACTGAATAATGAATATCAGTCTCGAGTCTCAAGTCTTAGACCAATAGTCTGTGAAAAATGGTGGACAGGAATAGCTCTGATCTGACAGCTCTGAAGATAATGGTCTGGCATTCGGTGGACACAATTCAATGAACTCCGACTAAAAGAATTAGTGAAGTAATTACTGGAATCTCTGTTTTCTACTAATTTATTATTAAATACATTACTATTAGTCCAAACAATTATCTCCAATACAACTAAAATATTTATCAATTATTTCGTTATTCCATTAATTAGACAAAAAACAAAATGAATTCTTCTAATTATTCGCAAGTTCTTCATTAGAATAGACTGTAGAAGAATGTGATGGCTTCTGATGGCAAGGGATCTGACCGTTAATTTACATCTACTGACTAAATGCAAAGATAAACACAATTTGACTCAATTAGGAATATATCTATAAATTATCTGACAATAAAGCTCTCTCTCTCTCTCTCTCTCTCTCTCTCTCTCTCTCTCGCGATGGGAGGAGAGAGAGAGAGTCAGACAATAAGAAGTTTCATTGTTTTTTGTCTTCGGCAGTGATTAATGATTGAAGTAATTAAGTGAGCGCTACAATCATCAGAGGAATGGCTAATGTAGTGCCAGAGTTCTCCTGTTCGCCAGTATTTGCGACGATCGAGATTACAATTGATTAGAAATGCCAGAACCTGTTCAATACAAACATCACAGAATAACATAGATATAAATTGGATCCGAAGAAGACTCAAACGAAACAGAGTTTGAATGGAAAGTCCATTAAATGGCCAAAAGAGATAACAGTATTCGCCAAAGACTTACATCGACTCTGAAGTCAAACCTTTTTTGTCGACAATAAATAAATTCGACAAAAAAGACAAAATACTGAGAACTGAGTCGAGTGTTGGCATCGATGGCATACGTGAAGTCTAATATCTCGGTAAACATGAGACCAAACGTCTGATAAATGTCTCAAATATTTATTATCAAATATCGGAAACATTTAAGAAATGTTTGTTTGAAAACCGATTAACATATATATAAACTTCGATTATTATGTTTGAGTCTCTGCCCATCCCTGACATCCCTTACAGTGGAATGGACTCTAAAGTATTGGTGAAAGAGATTTGAGTTATTTTTGCCATCAAAACAATTATACATCAAATCTATATTCAAAAAGTTGTTTATTGTATTATTTTTCTGAAGTCAGTTGTTTTGAGTCCTGAAGACTGGTTTCCACTGAAAATAAAGTTTTATCACAAGTTTTCACTCAAAACATGTAATGATTTTTCGCTGATTAGAGAAATAAATTTTATTTTGAGGTCAATTTTCAATAAATATTCCTTTGAATTCGATTTAAGTGTTATTTATGAGAAAATTAATGACTTTTAGTGTAAAACAATATTTAATCTGATTTTTTACGATTGTTTAGAAAATATATTTCATAAACTAATCTCGCGATAAGAGTTGAGTTCAGTTTTTATAGGGTTTGTCATAATTTTGAGCGAAGAGGAAACAAAAATATGTTTTCAGGAATCAAAAAATCACTTTTTATGCTCTCATAAGAAGCTATCGATTCCTTCGATTGCCAGACATTAACAAAGATAAAGTCAAAAGCAATTGAATTGAATCGTAAGTTGAATGACAAACAACAAAACAGCTATAAGTCAGTACATTCTTGAGATGTCTTGAGATGGGACGACAATCATCACAATCACCACAATCGTCATCGAAGGTTAATGTCGACAAATATGCCATTTGTGGACAAATAGATTCAAATTTGCAAATATTTGTTTAATACTATTTTTGAAAGTTTCGATGAACTGAACAAATCTGAGAATATTTTTCAAGAATTGAGTATTAGGTGAGTGAGCGATGAGGGAGAGGGGGAGGAGAGAGAGAGAGAGAGAGAGAGAGAGAGAGAGAGAGAGAGAGAGAGCAGATGTTTGTCTAAAAGAGCTATTGTTGAGAAGAGTGAAGACTCGTTTGTCCGGTCCAGAGGTCGGGTATATCTGGAATACAGAGAAACGCAAAATTCATGTCAACAAAAGACAGAAAAACAGGGTTCGAGTCCTAAACAAAACCAGAAATAAATTTGAGAAAAGTCTCGATTAGACTAAATTGAGGCAAAAAAGTTGACTCAACTTCTTAGCCAAGAATATCACTCCGGCATTGATTATCTCATTCTTGAGAACAGTTATATAAAAACTGGTTAATAGAAGAGAAGATAACAGTAGTTTGAGAGCAATGACAGTCAATGAATGGCCTTTCCTTTGCTAACTGTGCGGAGAGAGAGAGAGGGAGAGAGAGATAGGGAGAGACCTAATTATCGCCGCTCTATCGCGGGTTAAAAATAATTCGTTTCAAACATAATAAGAGAATAATCTATGAAATAAACTCTTTTCTCTACAATTCACTCAAAAGATTATCTTTTTTAATACCATTTCAAACTTTGACCGACATTTTGGGCTAATTTATTGTTCGCCAAATCGTTGAGAAAAAAGGCAAAGATAGCCGAATAGATTGAACCAAGATTATCTCAAAATGATGCATGCTGCTATTAATTCACAATTGATTGCTCATTAGTTTATAACCGAAATAAATGTAATAAATCTAGTTTTAAGGCTAATTAGAGTCGTTTTAATTACGTTAATTGCGATAAACAATAAGAGAATATTTCGCTTAGGATTTGGCAAAAAATAATCAAATGATTTATAAT
>JAQGAJ010000522.1:0-14550 GCA_034689365.1 Liebstadia similis
CCAAAAATTATTATTATTATTATTTTTATTACGATCATTATATTAAATAGTTTGTCATCTATTATATAACAATAAAAAACTAAAAGAATGTTTTAACTCATTTTGTTTTGAATCATCTTTTTATATAAATAGTAATTCTTTTGATGAATCGTCAAAATAAATAATAATATAATTGAGTTTGAAATTCGAAATTTGTTTCAATTTTATTGATATATCACCGATCAGTGACTGATCACTGACTTGTGATCACTGACTGGTGAACGATATCAATAAAACGTGCCATAAATCTCATCGCCAGACAACTCAGAGTCGGGTCGTTAATGATCGCGGGATCACAACCGCTCAGAACGGCTCACATGGGCTCAGATTATCGGAGCGTTACTCACATTTATATAGCGATCAAAAACCAGAATATGTTTCAGAATTTTGATCCGATTCTCAACTAATTAGAAGGTTTTGATGTTAAGAATCAGAGGTATAGACCAAACGTCGAGTTCTGGCATTGAGTAGCGAACTGTCTCTCAGAGCCATTGAGTGCCAAATTGTCGAGATATTTGTTTTTTTGTCGCCAAAGAAATAAAAGTGTTGGGAATGGTTTGGAATCGTATGGAATGGTTTGTCAATTCTTATGCCAGAGCTCTGGCAAATGGAGTGAGTCATTGAACTTAATAAGAAATATAAGAAAAGCTATGCTTTCGTTTGGCTTTCGTCGAAGCGTTGCTTACCTTTCAATCGTATGGTTCGCCGATAATAGACTTGAATTAAGTTATGCCGAAAGCTTTGATGTTTCTTCAGTTCACTCCTGTCCTCTGACAGCACTGCACACAGACATTCATTTGTTCCATCAGAACCAAAGACAGATTCAATTGTAATCGAAAATAAAATTAAAGGAAAAAAGTTTTCCTAAAAAATTCAATTCTGGCTCAAAAAAAGAAAGACATCCGCAAGGTTTCGAACATTGCAAGGACTGCAAGGTTGGACGATCTCGACAATTGAACCATACATGGCTCATATGAAAAGGTAATTTATGATCTTATCAATTGAGTTAACCAGGAAGACTGAATTTAAATATATTTAACATTAAAGTTTGCAAAGTCTTAAATCAAGTCTACGATCAATACCTTGCGTATGGTTAACACAAAATTAGTCAATCATCACATCACAAGTCTTGAAATGATTTTGTTTGAAAACAAAATCGTTTTTTTTCAAGAAAATCATTGAATCAAAAAATAATCAAAATATCAATAAATTTATAACAAAATGAAAACAATTTTCTGATTCACCGATAAAAGAGCGGCTCATCTCTGGTGTCCTCGCATTCGACTAATGCCGACATAACTTTCGGTGATTACCACTGATTATCATTTCCATAGTTTACAGACATATGACATAACCATTGATTGACATAACTTTTTAATAATAGTTTTCAAACTTTGAGGTATTGTTCTAACCATTGGAACCAATTAGAAGATTAATGAAGAGAAGAATAATTAATGGATGAGAATTGAAATAATGTCTAAATGAGAAGATCTGTGGATATATTGGTCAACCATTGGGTCAAACTCTGATCGGTGACACAATTGGTCGCTAAGACGATCGGAACCGCCGAAGACTATCCTTCATTCGGGATGAGAGCCATCTACAGATTCGAAGATCAACTCTTCTTTGAATCATAACAATAGGAATGGAGGCGAAGAACGGCTCTTCACTTGATATGACAGCTCTGGATGTCTAACTCCTTCTGGTCAGCCATAGAGATGACAATTCGCGTGCGGCCACTCTTGTGGTCAGTGCTGGCCATAGGATTGGTGTTCGGGTCAGCGCCGGTCGTCTCTCAAGAAGAGGCAAACGTTGGGAACCAAACGGAATGTATTGGTATGTCCTCTGAATATGATCTCTGGTAACCATTTCAAGACTGACAACGATTTCTTTGATAGGATGTGTGGCCACCGAATGTCAACCGATTGAGTTCCGGTGTCGTAACAAAGGATGTATTCTTCTGGAGTACGTTTGCGATGGAGAGGATGACTGCGGAGACAATAGCGATGAACTGAACTGCCATTCCTTCTGCAACTCTTCCACTCAATTCAGTTGTGAGTCCGGCCGCAAATGTCTTGACGTGATCTTCAAGTGTAATGGCGTTTGGGATTGTAGTGACGGCACCGACGAAGAGAACTGCTTTCAGAATACTTACAATAAGACAAAAGTGTCTGCCATTAGCTGTCATACCAATGAATTTGTCTGTAAGTCCGGAGAATGTCTTCACTTCCACTTCGTCTGCGATGGAAAGAAAGATTGTTTCGATGGAAGCGATGAAAACGAATGCAATTCAACGGTTGAGTGCAAATCAGATGAATTCCGGTGCAAGACTTCTGGTCATTGTATTCCTATGACTCGCAAATGTGACTCACATTTCGATTGCGAAGATAACTCGGATGAGAACCAGTGCTGTATCGCTCCCGACCGAAGCTGTGTCTCAGCCAAAGACAATCGAACCATTTGTCTTCCTATCTCAAGATTTTGTGACAATCACGTCGATTGTGCCAATGGAACAGATGAGGGCGGGCTCTGCCATAATGACCACTGTCTGCACAATACGTTGAACAGCTTCTGCAGCGGTTCGTGTCATAACATTCCCGATAGTCCGGGATATACGTGTTTGTGTTCGGACGGTCTCACTCTTGCGCCGGACAATCACAGCTGTATTGCTCTTTCGTCGTGCGAGCGATGGGGTATTTGTAGTCAACTCTGTGTTCAACTAAACCAAAGCCAATACAAATGTGAGTGCAGACCAGGTTATTATCTTCAGAGCGATGGCTTCACGTGCAAGAGCTTAGACCCGATCACCCCTTACGTCATATTCTCCAACAGACATGAGATCCGAAGCGTCGACTTGAATACAATGACAGTCAGACCACTGCTCTCAGGCCTCAAGAATACCATTGCTCTCGACTTTTATCATTCAGACAAAGAAAATATGATTTTCTGGACAGATGTTATGGACGATAAGATATACCGAGGATTTCTAATCCATGGCTCGCTCACAAACATCGAAGTCATTGTACAGATAGGTCTGGCGACCGCTGAAGGTCTGGCTGTTGATTGGATCGGCCAAAACATATATTGGGTGGAAAGCAATTTGGATCAAATAGAAGTCGCGAAATTGAACGGAAGCTTCAGAAGAACTCTCATCGCTGGCCAAATGGTTAGCCCACGCGCTATAGCTCTGGACTGTAGGTTCGGAATCTTATTCTGGACTGATTGGGACTCAGAAGCGCCCCGAATTGAATCGGCGTCAATGAGTGGTGAAGACAGGCGTGTGGTATACAAAGTAGATTCCCGAGATGGAGCATGGCCAAATGGTCTTGTGCTCGACTATGAAGCCCAAAGAATCTATTGGATTGACGCCCGTTCCGACTCAATTAGTACCGTCACATATGACGGCACTGAATATCACGAAATTCTTCGCGGACACGAACTCTTGACTCATCCGTTCGCGATATCTTTATATGAAAATCATGTTTATTGGACTGACTGGAGAACCAATTCGGTGATTCGGGCCAACAAATGGAACGGCACTGATATCAAAGTAGTCCAGCGGGCAATTACTCAACCATTCGATATAAAGATCTTCCATCCGTCCCGTCAGCCAACAGACAACATAACCTCGGAGTGCGCTATCAATAACGGCCAGTGCTCTCACTTGTGTCTCATCAACAAAAACAATACCTATCGTTGCAAATGTCCTCATATAATGAAACTGGACGTCGACAGTAAGACATGTATACCAAACGAAAAGGTTTTACTCATTTCCCGACCCAATGAGATCCGTGGCGTAGATCTCGATCAGCCATACTATCACACGATTCCGCCGATAAATCTGCCGAAAGTGATCTCTGCCTCACAAATGGATTTCGTGGCCAAACAAAAGCAGATCTATTGGGCTGACTCTCAGCTAAATGAAGTGAAAAGAGCTTTACTAACGGGTAGTCCGGTCGAGACGATAATCGATACCGTGATAACAAACCCGCACGGATTCGCTGTCGATTGGATCGCACAAAACCTTTTCGTCACTTCAATTGAGTCAAACAAAGGAAAAATATTTGTCTCCAATCTTAACGGAGAATTCATATCAGAGATCATTACTGAAGATCTCTATAATCCTCAGTCAATTGCTGTCCACCCGTTGAAGGGATTGATTATATGGTCTGATCACGGATTCGAAGATCTCGAAGACTTTAATCAAAACAAAGATCCAGTCATAAAACAAGCGGCGATGGATGGAACAGCTATTAAGACATTAGTTCAAAAGACAGATAACAAATACTTGGATCAGCCGTCAAGTCTGGCCTTAGACACCGATTCCAATCCCAATCGGTTGTATTGGGTGAATGTCGGCAGTGCTAGCATTCAATACATCGAACTGGGAGTCAATGGTGTGAACATGTTATTAGACGCCGGCAAACATACTCAGACACCTCTCGAACCGCTGGCGCTTTCGGTTTATCGTAATTACATACTCTTCTCATCACAAATGGATAATTCAATTTATATCACCGACAAAACTAGTGGCAAAAATCAGTCGGTCTTCAGAAACCAAACCGAAGACGTGATCGCAATCAAAGTTTATGACAGCGATCTTCAAACGGGCACTAATTTGTGTCAGAATAACGGCAATTGTTCTCATCTCTGTTTAATGGTATCGAACGATAGAAGAGTCTGCAAGTGTGCCATCGGTTTCAGAGTTGATCCATCAAATGAGACCAATTGCTTGGGCGCCGATGTCTTTCTCATGTACTCATGGAATTGGGGCATAAAAGCCATTGGCGTTAATCCAAATCAAACCACTGAAGCAATGCTTCCTCCGATTTCCCGAGTATTGATGGCTTCGACCATTGATTATGTCTATAATCAAGGTTTCATATATTGGGTCGACGGCGACGACGGATCCATAACTCGGATCAAAAGAGACACAACCGGTCATCAGATAATACTTCACGGAATCGAAAAGATTGACGGCTTTGCCATCGATTGGATGGCAAATAACATATATTGGGTCGACTCTGGTTTCGATATCATCGAAGTGTCTCATCTGAACGGAAGTTCCCGTTTTGTCATCATTTCGGGAAATATGGATAAACCCAACGCTTTAGCTGTCCATCCATTACAAGGACTCCTCTTTTGGAGTGATATTGGATTGAATCCAAAGATCGAAAGATCACTTCTCGATGGCTCTGAGAGAATGATCATTTGTAACACTTCTATTCAAATGGTTAACGATATTGCAGTCGATCTTTTGGATGACAAGATTTATTGGACGGATTCACACAAAGATACGATCGAAAGGATGAGTTTGGATGGGAGTAATAGAGAAGTGATAGTCAGCGGTTCCAATATATTGAGTCCCATTTCCATAACTGTCTACGAGAACTATATTTATTGGGCCGACACTAACGTCTTCAGCGGATCCATATTACGAGCCGATAGAGACAATGCCAACAATACAGTGACACCTATTCAGACCCATATGGGAGACCACCTGAAAGATGTCAAAGTATTCTATAAGAGACCGACCACTCAGACAAACAAATGTGCGGTAAATAATGGCGACTGTAAAGAGTTATGTCTGTTCAGAGGGCCATCGCTCGGCCACATCTGTGCCTGTGCTCACGGAAGGATTGCCGCCGACAATAAAACTTGCGAACCATATGAAGCTTTTATTATGTATTCGAAAGTTACCGAAATCGATAGCATTCATGTGAACGATGAACAGAATCTGAACGCTCCTTATCCTCGGCTGACCAACAAAGACCACATGAGAAATGTGATCGGACTTACATTCGACTATTCCTCTCAACGAGTTATATACTCAGACATTCAAAGGGGAAGTATTAGCAGTAGTTTCTTCAACGGCACCGGACATAAGGTGTTGGTTGAGAAACAGGGATCAGTTGAAGGCATTGTCTACGACCAGATGTATGGCGAGCTTTATTGGACGAGCAATAGTGACGCTTCGATTACGAGAATCAACTTACGAAACATTGGCTCCAAAATCGAAAAGATCATCAAACTTGGACCCGAAGATAAGCCTCGCGGCATAGCTGTTGATGGATGTGCTTCGAGGGTCTATTGGACTAATTGGAACAATCGGAACCCAAGTATCCAAAGAGCATACCTCAGTGGTTACGATATGCAGGCAATAGTCACAACCGATATCCGAATGCCGAACGCCATCACAATTGATCACAAACTACAAAAGCTTTATTGGTCTGACGCCAGACTCGACAAAATTGAAAAATGCAATTTAGATGGAACTGAAAGACAACTCCTTCTCACAGAAATACCTAAACATCCCTTTGATTTGGCAATTCTTGAGGACTATTTGTTTTGGACCGATTGGGTCGAACACGCGGTCATCAGATGCGATAAATTCACGGGCTCTCAAGTGGTCAAACTCAGGCGAAACATTCCCCGACCGATGGGAATCATAGCCGTGGCCAACAACACAGAAGACTGCACTCTGAATCCATGTCTTCCTTTGAACGGTGGCTGTGAAGACGTGTGCTCTGTCTCTTCCAACGGTTCCATTTTCTGCACGTGTTTTATCGGAAGAATGTTATCTCCAAATGGCAAGACTTGTGTCATCAAAAATAGCAACTGTTCTGAGAATGAGTTCGAGTGCGGAACCGGTGTATGCATTCCATTCGAGCTGACATGTGATGGTGTGTCCGCCTGTCCCGACGACTCCGATGAAAATCTCAATTACTGTTCTTCGAGAAAATGTCCGAAAGGATTCTTCCGCTGTTCTAACAATCGGTGTATCGCTGAGTCGAAGCACTGCGACGGACAGATCCACTGCACTGACGGAAGTGATGAAAATGATTGTTCGTGTAGTGCAGACAAATTCAAGTGCAAAGATGGTCCGTGTATTGGATTGCAGTTCAGATGCGATTCAGATCCCGATTGCAGTGATGTGTCCGATGAGATCGGATGCGAACGACCTGATTGTTCAAAGCACCCGCTATTCTGGGATCCGGAACAGAAATTCATAAACTGTCCGTCGACTACAGCTTGCATTCATCCCGACTGGATCTGTGACGGACAGAACGACTGTTGGGACAACTCTGACGAAGAAAACTGCAAAACCAAAGCTATAGAAACGTCCTGTCCTTCCAATTCTTTCAAATGCCTGACCTCTCAATGCATACCAATGGCATGGGTTTGCGATCACGACAACGATTGCGATGATAGAAACGGTACAATCAGTTCAGATGAAGAGAGTTGTGATTATGGCTGTCAAACGGATCAATTCAAATGCAATAATTCTGATTGCATTCCAACCATTTGGAGATGTGATGGACATCAGGACTGCAGTGATGGTAGCGATGAAACAGAAGACTGCAAAACAAGAACATGTCCTGAAGACTGGTTTCGATGCAATAACACCGGACAATGCATTCCTTCCCTTTGGATATGCGACGGAGAAAACGATTGCGGAGACACTCACGGGAGTGATGAGCACCCGGAACACGGCTGTAATGTCAGTCTTTGCAAACAGAATGAGTTCCAGTGCCTCAACTTTCAGTGCATTTTACAAAGTTTCTATTGCGATGGTGACGATGATTGTGGCGACAAATCAGACGAACCCGAAAACTGTGCGTTCGCTAAGTGTTCGAGCGATCAGTTTCAGTGCCAAAACAAGAAATGCATTCCTAAGACATGGCTTTGTAATGGTATTAATGATTGTCACGACGGCGAGGATGAGTCCGACGGGTTGTGTGTCCACAACATGACTTCATCGAAATGCACTGACGGTAAGTTCGAGTGCGAAAACGGCGATTGCGTTGAGGCCGACCTCTTGTGCAATGGAAGTGATGACTGCGGCGACTATTCCGATGAATCCAAATGTAATGTAAATGAATGCGAATCTAAGATCCAATGCGCACAGAAGTGCGAAGATATGCCGATCGGATACAAATGCAGTTGTTTTGAGGGTTTCGAACCTTTAGATGGCGGACGTATTTGCAAAGATGTGGACGAATGCAAGACTAAAAGGCCGTGTAGTCAACACTGCCGTAACACTTATGGATCGTATGCCTGTGCCTGTGATAAGAACTACTTTTCGATCGACGGCGGAGTTTCGTGTAAAGCCAATAGTAGTATAACTCCGACACTCATTTTCTCGAATCGATATTACATCCGTCAGATCAGTACTAAAGGACACGACAATAAACTTCTTGTCAATAATCTGACAAATGCTGTGGCACTCGATTTCGATTGGAAGGAGCGATGTATCTATTGGTCAGATGTGACAGCTTTGGGCAGTTCTATAAAACGGTTGTGCGAAACCAATTCTAATGAGACCTCACGGGAAGAGACTCTTCATTCGGCAACTGTTCAAAGTCCGGATGGAATTGCGGTCGATTGGGTGGCGCGAAACCTATACTGGTGTGACAAAGGGAAGGATACCATCGAAGTATCACAACTCAATGGAAAGTATCGCAAAGTACTGATCAAAGAAGGTCTGGAAGAACCGCGCGCTATAGTGTTGAACCCTTACGAGGGATACCTCTATTGGACTGATTGGGGAGAAACGCCTTACATCGGAAGGGCTGGAATGGATGGCTCGCAATTCGAGATAATAATAAACGAGAGCCTCGGGTGGCCCAACGCCCTTACCATCGATTACATCACTCGAGAACTGTTTTATGCGGACGCGCGCGAAGATTATATTGCGGTAACAGATCTGAACGGTCGGAATCGACATATAATTATCAGCAGAAAGACGTCTAATTTGGTTAATCATATCTTTGCTTTGACTGTCTTTGAGAACACTCTTTATTGGACTGATTGGGAGACAAAAGGAATAGAATTTTGTAATAAATATCACTGCAATAACGTCTCAACTCTTGTCAATACTGCTCATCGACCGATGGATCTCCACATCTTTCATCCTTTCAGACAAATAGAGGTCCCGAACGGCAATCCCTGTGAGAACAATACCTGCAATACATTATGTCTTCTGAAGCCAAATGGCGGCAGAGTTTGTGTCTGTCCCGAGAACTTTGTCCTCGATTCAGACAACACGACGTGTGTCAGTAACTGCACGACCTCTCAGTTCGTCTGCAATTCAACCTATAATTGTATCCCTTTTTGGTGGCGATGCGGTCAGTCTTTGTTTGATGTTTTATTGTTTACCTTAAGATTACTTTCATTTCAGATACTCAAGATGATTGTGGCGATGGCTCAGGTATGCTATTCTGATTAATAATTTGATTAATCCAAACCAATTCAATTTTTACAGACGAACCATCTGACTGTCCAGTCTTTCAGTGCACTCCGGGACAATTCCAGTGCGATAACTACCATTGCATCCCTCCCTCACAGATCTGTGATGGTATCTCTCAATGCGGGGACGATAGCGACGAAAGCTCTTGCGGTTAGGATTTGCAGACATTGGCCAAAGGCTTCCATTTATGACTTATGTCAATGTTTTGCAGACAAA
The DNA here is from genome assembly GCA_034689365.1 of Liebstadia similis. Classification (NCBI taxonomy): domain Eukaryota; kingdom Metazoa; phylum Arthropoda; class Arachnida; order Sarcoptiformes; family Liebstadiidae; genus Liebstadia; species Liebstadia similis. Next base: position 9,506 of record JAQGAJ010000522.1, read on the forward strand.
TACACTTGTCTTCCGAGTCAGTTCAAGTGTTCGTCCAATGGAACGGTAGCCGCGCATTGCATTAGTTCCAGCAGTCGGTGCGATGGACTCATCGATTGTCCGCTGAGGGACGACGAACTCGATTGTCGTAAGTGATCCGATAATATATTCATAAGAAGTGCGCAAATGCTTTCGATTTTAGAAGTTTTCGAGTTATTCGATTGATCTGAACCAAGATATCATTGATTCTGGGTTTGAGAAATATTATGGTCTAAATTTGAAAGATTAGAATTGGAGGTCAACCCTATCGCGCCCTCGATCTCTATAACCTCTTCCTTCTATAATATAGTTTATTTTCCTATAACTACTAATTTTAAATTCAAATCCAAAAACGATTTGTTTTAAATTTCCAAAATAATGATTATAATTAAATAAATCATTGATTCTCACATTCTTTTAGCCGAAAAAACTTGTCTCAATAATCAATTCAAATGTCTTAATAATCGATGTATACCTCAAGTCTGGACCTGCGATGGTATGCAAACAAATTGATCCAAAATTGTTTGCTTTACTTGAGTCTTGTCAACAGGTGATGACGATTGCGGTGACAATTCGGACGAACCGACCACTTGTTCCACTCGGACCTGTGCCAGCAATTACTTCAAGTGCAATACCGGCCGATGTATTCCTCTCAGTTGGAAATGTGACGGAGATTTCGATTGCATCGGTCAGGAGGACGAACCGGAATCGTGTAGAGACAAGTCGTCCACTTGTAGTGACAATTACTTCAAGTGTGATAATAATAAATGTATTCCCAGTAAGTGATTGAATGCAAGCACACAATAGACTCTTTATGTATGAATGAATGACTCTTTGTTTAGATCGATGGTATTGCGACTTCGAAGACGATTGTGGGGATGGAAGTGATGAGAAAAACTGCAAACCGAGGGAATGCTCTGAAGACGAGTTCCGGTGTGCGAACGGACGATGCATTCGATCCATTTGGAGATGTAATGGAGTTTACAATTGCGAAGACAAAAGCGATGAAACCAATTGTAATGTCACCTGCAATACAAAAGAGTTCCGATGCGAAGATAGCAACTTCTGTATTCTCAATGAGTGGAAATGTGACGGTAAGTCTTCACATCATAGACATTATGAGACATCTATTTCTTCAAATCAGGCGATGCCGACTGTCCCGACAGCTCCGACGAGAAGAGTTGTGGACACACATGTATGTCATCTGAATTCCTTTGCGATAACCAACAATGCATTAGCGCTCTCTGGAGATGTGACGGAGAAGACGACTGCGGAGACAATAGCGATGAAGAACTTGATAGATGTTCGACTATAGCGTGTCCTCCGGGAAGGTTCAGATGCAAAAATAACATTTGCATATCGAATGAAAAGGTAATGATTTGATTGTTTCACTTTGTCTAATGTATCGATTCCTATAAGGTTTGCGATGGAAAGAATTCTTGTGGCGATAATAGCGATGAAGAGACACTCCTCTGCTCTCATCACAAGCAATGTTCTGTCCATCAGTTCCAGTGCTCTAATAAGGCGTGTATTGACACTCAATATGTTTGTAATGGAATCAACGATTGTTCTGACGGATCAGATGAAGAAAATTGCGAGCCTTCTGTCTGCAGATTTGGTACTTGTTCTCAGTTATGTCTGGTCAAGAAGGGAACGAACCACACCTGTGCCTGTATTCCCGGCTATTCAAAGGTCTACAATGACAATAGTTTATGTGTGGCAAAGGGAGAGCCGGCCATTCTGTTGGTCGCCGGAGAGAACGGACTCAGAAAAGTCAATCCTTATAAACATTCGGTTCAGACATTGATCGATATCTTGTCAAATGTGTCGAAAGCCAGTCGTATTGATTCGTTTGATGTGATGTACGAATCAGATAAAGTGACGCTCTTTTGGACCTCATTTCACACCAGAAGTGTCTATCGATTCGACGCTCCAATGATTAACGACAATAACGATAATTCTCGGACAAAGAGGGAAATATTGGCCACATCTTCGCAACCGAACGCAATCGCTCAGGGATTGATTGCCTCGCGTGGTATAGCTGTTGATTGGATCGGCAAAAACCTGTATTGGATCGATGCCGGAGCGGCCACTATCACCATCTCTACCATTGATGGATCAGTTCAACGCACTTTAGTTAGCAATGGTTTGGATCAACCGCACGATATTATAGTCGATCCCAAGAATGGGTTCATATTCTGGACTGATTGGGGACGAAAAGCAAAAATCGAAAGGTTTTTAATATTTTTAAAATTTTTATAATTCATTACTTATTTTTTCAGAGCACGACTCGACGGCACTATGAGAACCGTTTTAGTCGAACGGAGTCTCGTTTGGCCAACAGGTTTGGCCATTGATTACGGCGCCGATCGTATCTATTGGACTGATCCCAAGTCGGCTACTATTGAGACAATAGATGTAAATGGAAAGAATAGACATATAGTGAAGACTTTTAACTCATCCGAAGACAAACCATACAAAATAGAAGTCTTTGAGGACAACCTCTATATCAGCACTTTTCACAACAACGCAATCTTCAAAATGAATAAGTTCGGCGTCGGAAACATCACTTATCTGGTTCGTGGTCTCCAAAAAGCCAGTGATGTGGTCATTGTTCAGGAGAACAAACAGAACCGTTTGATTGACAATCCTTGCGCTCAAAAACACTGCGGAGAGGGAGCCCTATGTGTGGCACAAACGCCTTCAAAGGCTGTCTGTCTTTGCAGTAATGATATGAGCGAAACACCGGTCGGCGAAGACGGAAGTTCTGTTGTCTGTGCGCCCAATAATAGTCCGATCATAAGTAAGATATGATTTTTTGCTTATTTACCTATTAATCCGAATTTCTATTAAAGCTTCAGTTCGTTGTGATTTGGAATGTCTTAATGGCGGGACCTGTTATTACGAGAACGACGACACTCCTAAATGTCGATGTATTGCAGGCTTCGACGGTCCGGTCTGTAACCGATATCGATGTTCTGGATATTGCAAAAACAAAGGCCATTGTTATCCGGATCTGTTGGCACAAAACAATAACCCCAATCATCCACCGCTGAGGTGCGAATGTTCTCCCGAATGGACGGGAGATCGATGTGAGATCCGGTCAAACATTTGTGACAACTATTGTCTGAACGACGGCGAGTGCCAAATGAGGAATGGAGTTCCTCTCTGTTCCTGCAAACCCGACTTCTTTGGTCAACGATGCGAGAAATGTCATTCAATGAATTGCGAGAATTCTGGTCACTGTTCCAAAAAAGAAGACCAAACCTATAACTGTCACTGTCTTCCAGGTATGACATCAGATGATTCGAATTCATGTCAAACTAATATTGTTTGTTAGGCTTTTCTGGTGATCGATGTCAAGAGTCTTCGTGTGACAACTACTGCGAACACGGAAACTGCACTGTCATCGGTGGTGTACCTCAATGTATGTGTTATAATGGTTTCAATGGCAAACGGTGTGATCAGGACAGCTGTAAAGATGGCACGTGTCTTAATGGAGGCACGTGTCAGAGGAACGGCAAAAAGACCATTTGTGTCTGTCCTGAAGGATATCAAGGAAAACGTTGCGAACAAGACCTGTGCGGCTGCAGGAATGGCGGTTCTTGTGTGCCAACAAAGTCCGAATATGGCCACAACACATGCCTTTGTCGGCCCCACTTCATGGGCGCCTTCTGTGAGGTCTTTATCGCCAAATCGTGCGAAGATATTGTTTGTCATAACAACGGTCGCTGTCAACTGAGCAATGATGAGGCGTATTGTCATTGCGCCGCCGGTTGGACGGGAGCTCTTTGTGAAATAGAGGCCAACCCTATCTGCAACTCCTTCTGTTTACACGGAGGGACTTGTGTTCCCCCAGAAGGAAGAGAAATGAATCCCAAGTGCGAGTGAGTGCTCTCAACTCATATAATCTTTCTTGGAATTGCATTACGTTTTGTTTTATTTACCTTGATTTGTTATCCCCGCACAGTTGCATGAGAGGGTGGGCGGGACCGCGATGTGAATTCACCACTGATTGCAAGAATTTTTGTTTCAATGGCGGAACGTGTGAACCATCCGATGATTTCAGTCAAAAACCCAGTTGTTTGTTAGTTTCAGTTCTTATATCTATTTAGAATTATTCTAATAGCGATCTAAACCCTGTCCTCTCTCTCCCTTCAGATGTCCGTCCGGTTTTGCGGGAATTCGTTGCGAAAACCTTTTCCTGAGACCTTCGGAATACGAAACCCAATCCTATCCTTTGGACAAACAAACGAAATGGATTTTAATAGTTGTGATACCGTTGGCCATAATTCTCATCCTATGTTTGGCCATTTTCATCGGTGTCTTCACTTTCAGACTCAGAAAAAGGTAATTAATTTCCAATCGAAAGAAATTCTAATTAAAGACAATTGATTTCACAGTAACCGAGCTTTCCTTCACCGAAGAATGCACGAAACGACAGCCAACGTCGAGATTAGTAATCCTATGTATGGCAGCGAAGAGTTTGACGAAGACATGAGTCCGAGTCATGCGTTGAGCCGTTCCTTCACTCTCGAAGTTAACGAAAAAGTAATTCAATTATAAAATATCACTGAAAATGATTTATGATTCTATTTCTTTATCGAAAAAGAGTACAAATTTTGCAACTCCTATGTATGAATACAATCAACAAACCAATGAAGAAGAAAAGAAAAGTCTTCTGATATCCGACAACGAAGTCCACATCAATGATGAGTCGAAGGATGTCCTCTACGAAGGACGACATCCTTTGGCCTGAAAGCCAACCGAACATTGATTTTGAACACTCATTGATAACCAAATAGTTTTATATTTGGCCTCAAATTTTAGATAAGTTTTTAATTATTTGTTTTATCGATAGTTTTACTAATCATTTGAGTCTTAATTGAAAAACTACTCGAAATCAAGTCAAACGTCAGTCATTAGAATAGTGGCTATACTTAGACTATAGAATGACAGACGGATTAAACGATAAATACTCTTAATTAAGGCATTTAATACTTGTATTTGATTATTTCAATCAAATA
>JAQGAJ010000523.1:0-14543 GCA_034689365.1 Liebstadia similis
GTCTCCGAAGCTGTCAATTGGGAAATAAAACTTTTGACATCTCTAACCATAACTTCGTTCGCTTTGAATTGTTTAATGAAATAATCATTAGTTGGAAATACTTTTAATGAACTGAATTGTAATAACAGTTATGAAAGAAATGTTTGTTTGAGTCCTGAGAGGGACCTGAGAGGGAATCTCTGGTCCGACCTCTGGTCCCAAAACCCCTTAAGTAAACAATCGATTGTAACCCAAATCACACTTCACTGCAATACAGACGAGCGTTGAGAAGAAGCCAACAGTAGATAAACAATACATGTTTTGGACTCGAGTTATGTCGAGTGAGTGTCAGACCGTTATTGGCCTCCCATTCCTCTAACACATCCCATCCCTTAGACCTAACATACTGTGGAATAACATCAGCGGTCAGACAACGGGTGCCGCCGGAACTGCGGGACTGGAAGGTCTCGTTTCCCGACTATAATCCTTGTTCTTATCAAATTGACTTTTCGGGGAAAGAGTGGGCCGACCCGGACATCGGTAAACATAACTTCCGTTTCAACCAAATAGATGGAGTCGTAGACCGAAGAAGTCATTGCGGCCCATATTCTGTGATCGACGGCTTTCCTCTAAATCCTAGCGGTAGGACTGGTCTACGACTGCGCGGTATTTTGGGCCGATGGGGTCAGTGGTCACCTCAATGGTGTCCTCCCCTCACACATCTAACTATTTTCCCTCTTAGGCCCGAACCACGCGGCAGACCCGATAGTGACCAGGTATGTATTGTTCGGTGCTTTTCATGACTATAATTCCTGATTATCTCTTGAACAGATGGAAACGCGATCGCAACGGACAAGTGATACAAAATGATAGGACCGGACGTCCAATACTGCAGTTCGTTGCCATTCGTCGTCGCGATACCCAAGAGTGGGCTCTGCCGGGGGTGAGACAACTCATTCTATTAAAGCGCGTAACCGACAGCTCGTAGGGAATGGTCGACGCGGGAGAACTCGTGAGCGCGACTGTGAAGCGCGAGTTCATGGAAGAGGCGCTCAACAGTCTGTCCCTTACTTCGGAACAAAAGAAGGAACTCAACACTCGTTTAGAACGTCTTTTCAGTGAAGGCCAGGAAGTGTTCAAAGGACTGGTAGACGATCGACGAAATACAGACAACGCATGGATGGAAACGACGTGTTTCTTATTCCACGACCAGACCGGAGAAACGTTTGGAAGTGTGCCTCTGGAGGCGGGGGACGACGCTGTGGGCGTCCAATGGACTGATGCGAGCAAAGAACTAAAGTTATACGCAAATCACTCGCAGTTTATTGAAAGAACGGCCGTCCAATTGTCGGCCCATTGGTAGTAATGACAACTTAATAAAAACCATTAACGCGGGAAAGACTGCGTGTGTTTCACGCCTTCCAATCGCTCGAAATGTTTGCGCGAATTCCGAATGTTTATAAGAGTTGCGGCCGAGGCTGAGGACAGTCATAGTGAGAGTTAGTTCTATCGGTCAGTCACTTACGAATGGATGCGTCGGACATAATGACCATAACATAAGTGTTGGGCGTAAAGACATCGATGAAGGCGGCGAACCGGGCGTTCTTGACCTCCATTGAGTGGAACTGTGCGGCCAATTTGCTGCACGAGAGCTTGAATTGCTTGATTATATTGGACACCTTCTCGAACCGATGCACATCTCTGTGCGGCCGTCTTTGGCAGTGAGATATGACAAGGAATGTCGCCCTTTCGAAGAGCAGTACCTCATCGGCGTCTATGATATCTGCGAAGTGGTTCAGATGTTTCTCCAGCTCTCGAACGTTAGGGATCAGGGAATAGACTATTGTCGACCACGCCTTATACAGAGTCTCGTCCCAAATGCTCGTCCGAAAACACGTGCAATCGAGTGGACGCGAGAGTCGTTTGAGATCTGTTTCGCGTTCGCGGAAGATCTGAGACATGAATGAGAGAAATGAGATAATGAAGAGGTGATAGATGTCAGAGTACTGACGAGTTCGCGCTGGTCCTCCTGAACCAAATCCATTTTGTGAACCAAACAAAAGATCTTTGTCTCCGGTGAGAACTGAAGAATCGCTTCCAAACAGGACTGATAGTAATGCATGTCTTTCTCTAATTCACGCGATTCCACGTCAAACACGTATATAAGGACTTCGACATTGCGGAAAATATTTTCGCGTTGAGCAGCGAAATAGTTCTCCATAAATGCCTCCTAAGGGGAAAGGGATCAGTGGGGGGTCTCATCACTCGGTCACATACCTGACCGCCGCAGTCCCACAAATTGAGAACCAAATTGCCTGAAAAGCAATCTTAAGTAACGGTCAACACGTGATCACGACTTACCGAGGAAGCGCACGTGCGAATGCTCGACATCAACTGCAAGATAGCGGACGGGATTAGAGACGATCACATTTGAAGAGACTTACTCGTGGCGCCCAACCGTCGGGTGTCTCGAGCGATGTAATTGGCAAATATGATTGACCGCATCGACGTCTTCCCGGAACCGCTCTTTCCCATCAATAACACCTGAAGAATGAACAGACATATAGCAATTGCGGGACTAATGATGGACATGACTGACCTTCTTCTTCATTGCGACCGATTTGAGTGACGCCTCAAAACTTTGAAATCATATGATGTCTGAACTGTTTTGTCTGATCTGCGACTGCGCTGTCATTCAGTTAAAGGTCTTAAAAGTTATGAAATGAATGAATGAATGAATGAATGAATGAATGAATGAATGAATGAATGAAATGTTTATTTATTTCATAATTAAATACAAAATAAAGCGATTTATTGTTCAATCTTTACGTTTCTTATAACTGCTTCGGTTCTCATAGTTTGCCGTTTCGGGCCGTTTACTGGCTTTCTTTACTTCAGTCAAGAACTTATCCAAACCGAAGGGGTCCTCCTCTTCCTGTCGTTCGAACTGAACGGGTCCGTCCCTCTTCTGGGTCTGGTCGGCGCCAGAGAACTGTTTGTCAGCGACGAACCGCTGCGCGCGTGCAATGCTCTCCACATCTTCGGTCTCATCAGTGATCGTCTTCGAGGGTCGATAGAGATTTTGTGCCATTTGTTGAGTCGCGCGCCACGGCTTGTCGTAAACGCCATACTCATCGTCGTCACCAAAACCAGACGCCAAACCTCGGCTCTGATCAAAAAGTCTTTGATCGAAAGCCACTTCCTGTCCCTGTCGAGGTCGGGCGACCCCGAGTGCGATCTGTTCGCTGACATCACGTTCTCTCTCGCGTTCCAAACGACTTCTCTTTTCAGGAGCGGCTCTCTGTATGTTTCGTTCGCGCTGTCGGTCTTTGTGTCTGTCGTGACGAATGTTCTGTCTCTCGCGAACCTCTTCATTTGACTCCTGACGAATACCAGCCCTCTCTTCACGTGCCTTCTGAGCCAATTGTCTCAGATGGTCTTCTTTCTTCTCGCGCTCTTTTTGAGCCATTTTACGTTCCATTTGTGCGCGTGTTTCCACGGCCTCACGTGCTTTCCGATCGGCAATATAGAGGGCTTCTGAAAGTTTGGCGAAGTTTTCATTTATGTGAACCTTAAAGGATGAAAATCACAATACAATACAAAACAATTCAATCGATTCGATGACAAACCTGTTGTAAACCGCGTCCGTCGGCGGCCAATCGCTTATCCAAAGGAATGGTATATCCCTTTGCGTTCTTCCAGTTGCTAACACACGGAGGGATCCGCCACTCCTGCTGTTCCCTCACCGATACCTTTCTTGTGGGGGAATGCATGACAGGAGGGGGAGGAGAAGGCGGTGCCTGAGGTATCTTTTTGTTGATCTTAAATCTTGGAGGTTCGAGAGGATCGCGTTGTACTTCAACCATACGAATGATTCTTTGATCAGATGAAGAATTAAATTCTTGACCTCCTTGTGAAGGTGTGTATCGGATATATTGAGCGGCACTCGGCTGAGGGTTAAGAGTAAATCAAATTATGACAAACAATAGGCTCAAAGCATACTTTGTCCGCGTGACGAACGGGAAGTGCGGCAGAAATCTTGCTCTGAGTTAGGTTTTGAAGCGCGAGACGCGTCGCTTCAGTCGTTTCTTCGACTTCTGTGTCGTCGGGTTTCTGGAGGTCATCATCTCTGAGCATCTCCGCCGGCAAAAGATCTGTTAGTTTGTGATGAATCACTTTGTCTTTGTTGCCGCTCTGTCTCAATACAACATCGTATCGGACATTCCCTTCGGCGTCCACTTCGACGGGAAGAGCGTTGGATGACTTGCGGTCTAATCCCAAACCCATCGGATACTGCGGAATATGAATCTCGGGAAAGGCTCCGCCGTCGCCATAGTCTAACTGTGATCGCGGAACCCATCCCGTGCGGTGACCATACGGTGGAGCTGTGCTCTCAAGTGTCCGCACAGAGTGAGCGGAAGTGATGGGCGCCGAAGCGGGAAATGTATTCTTCGGGTTCGGAAGCAATGAGTGAAGCATTGGTTACAATAGTGTCGACGCTTTGTTTACGTTAAAGATTTGATCACAAATAACGTCAAATGAAAAGCCGTCAAAATGTCTGACTCTTTGGACGATTGGATTGAAATCGCGAAGGAATGCAAGTATTTGCCCGAAAACGACCTGAAGGTCAGTCTCGATGGCCGAACAGCACATCACTCACTCTATTAAATCTTTTCTTCAGCGTCTCTGCGATATCGTCAGTGCCATTCTTCTTGAGGAGAGTAATGTCCAGCCCGTGTCAACACCGGTCACCGTTTGCGGTGACATTCACGGCCAGTTCTATGACCTCGAACAGTTGTTCCGCACGGGAGGTCACGTACCGGACACGCATTACGTGTTTTTGGGCGACTTCGTTGATCGCGGTTACTATAGTCTCGAGACTTTGACCCGACTCTTGACATTGAAGGCCAGGTTTCCCAACAAAGTGACACTTTTGAGGGGTAATCATGAGAGCAGACAAATCACACAAATCTATGGCTTTTATGGTCTGTTCTCGTCTTAAGATGTCATTCAATTTGTAAAACTCTGTCTTCAGATGAATGTCAGACCAAATACGGAAACGCAAACGCCTGGAAGTACTGTTGTCGGGTATTTGACCTCTTGAACGTGGCCGCTCTCATCGACGATCAAGTTCTTTGTGTCCACGGAGGTCTCTCTCCTGAGATCAACACTTTGGACCAAATTCGGACACTTGAACGCGATCAAGAGATTCCATACAAAGGCGCCTTCTGTGACCTCGTCTGGTCAGACCCCGAAGAAGTGGACACGTGGGCCATCAGTCCGCGGGGCGCCGGCTGGTTGTTCGGGGCTAAAGTGACTCACGAGGTATGAATCAGTTGACTATATTGTCGTCGAATTACTTTTAATACAAATTACATTTACGAAACCATAACTCAAACACTCATTCTATCCAACAGTTCCTTCGAGTGAATAACTTGGAACTCATGTGTCGGGCGCACCAACTCGTTCAGGAAGGGTTCAAATACATGTTCGACGACCGGTTGGTCACCGTCTGGTCGGCCCCAAACTACTGCTATCGGTGCGCAAACGTTGCCGCTGTACTTCACTTTAGGTCTGTAGAAGACCGCGAGCCAAAGATCTTCAGCGCTGTTCCAGACTCGGAACGAGTCATTCCACCCCGAAATGTGTGCCCGTATTTCCTTTAGATGTAATAAATATTTAACATATTATCTCAAAGTAAATAAATTATTACCATTTATTCGACCACTACTTGTCCTCCCCTTTCCTCACACATCGACACCACAGCCAACACTATTCGGAGTCTTGAGTCCAGAGCCCGCAAGTGATCGTCGGTCAGTAAAGGCCAGAAAGGGTCGTCTTTAAGAAGAGTTTTGAGCGCCGAACCCAATCCATGAGTGGCCAACAAACGGAGTTTGCGTAGAGTAGACCTTCTTATGTGACAACACTGTGCGAGCGGATACAGAATCGATAGTTCTTTAGCAGAGGAGTCGCCAAAACTTTTGCCGTTATCTGAAAGAAGAGGGAAATTAAGGGATTGTGTAATTGATTTAAGACTTACCGATGAGAAGAATAGCACTGTTTGGTAGATCTCTGAAGCGTTCGAAGTGATGTCTGTCAGCATTTTGAATGAGGAAATCGAATATCGAAATATCGATTAAGTCTAAGACTGTTTCGGACGGAAATTTCGGTAAAACTTTCTTTTCGCAGAACTTTCTGAAAAATAGAGATATTTCTCAAAAACAGTGGAAAAAACTTTTAACTTTAAACTCACGAATCATTTTCCCAAAGAGCGGTCACATTCTTCTTATAAGTTCTTTGCCACGGATGACGAGTTTTCCTCAGAGGGAAAGGAAGTTCCAGAATCAGTGCCCCTTCCAAGACATCGCTCTGAGCGCACACCTGTTCACGCCTTTTACGTATACATTGACCATAAATGGCATTACGAAGGGCGGGAGTGGCCAGTCTGGTCACTTCGGAGAACTGAAGAGCTCGTGAAACAACAATTGGCGCCGGAAGAGCCATAATTCGGGACAAATGGAAGGCTTGGAAGTAATGAAATCGATTGAAGTGATAATTATTTTAATAAAAGTCAGTTAATCTGTTCCGATGTCCGAAGTCATGGAATAATTAACTTTGGATTAAAACCTATTCACTCACAGACTATTTCCCCGTTATGTCTGTCAAATCCTTCGTAAAGTCCGAACACTCGGTCTTCAATCGCGTACCGCTTCGGCTTAAAAAAGGCTTTCCATCCGCCTTCGAGTTCGAGCTCAAGCTTTAGTTGACTTCCTCTCCGACTCAGATCAGCCCTTTTCACGGGTCGGGAACGCATCGCAACCAAAACGTCACCTAAAAGTGGGGCTCTTTCGGGAACAATATATTTTGCGGTCACCCAATTGGCAGCCATTCGAAGGGCATCGCCATCGCTCAGCTTCGGTACTCTTTGATCGGACAGAAGCCGAGCGATAAGAACATTGGTCTCTCTGTCAATGGAATCGAACTGAAGATTCGAAGATAACTTAGACTGTATTTGTCTCTGAAGCGAATCAGCGAACGATTCCAGTGGTTCCGGAAGTTGTCTTTCTTTTTCAGTAATGCTGACAAAAAGCAAAAATGTGGTCACAAAAGAGCCGAAGAGAAGAAGTACCAGAAGTCGTGATATCTTTGTTGACATCGTTTGACGCCATCTCTCGAGTGATTAAATTGAAGGAAAAATCGACGAAATTATCGCTGAAATTGATTTTACGATTCTCGAGGTTATTGAGTCAACAAATCTCAACCAATCATTCTCAAGAAGACAATGACGTCACCCGAGACTCGTCCGGAAGTGATCCGATGTGCCACTGATGATGACGTCCGGTCACAACTGTTGCGAGTAATTCAGGAGAGCGCCGACGGCGCACGTGAACGACCGGTGATCACAGTTGGCCTCTCCGGCGGCTCTTTAGTGGACACATTGAGTCGGGTATTGCCTAAAGTGAATACCGATTGGTCCAAATGGCGGTTCTTTTTTTGCGACGAGCGTTTGGTCCCATTTTCCGATCCCGAGTCCACTTACGGACTATTTATGGACAAATTTTTGAAAGAAAATGACTTCGTTTCCAAAGACCAATTTGTGGCCATCGATCCCGAACTCGATGGTCAAGAATCAGCCGAAGACTATACAAGTAAACTGAAACAGATTTTCGGTGGGTCTCAGTTACCGCGATTCGATTTACTACTCTTGGGAATGGGACCCGACGGACATACGGCCTCTCTTTTCCCAAACCATTCCATACTTTCGGTAAAATTTCGATAAAAGTTTTCAAAAGTTTGCATAACTTTTATAACTTAAAGGAGTCTTCTCTTTGGGTCGCTTTCATCGCTGATTCCCCGAAAGTGAGTCATCGGTTAAACTCTATCTAAATTACCTGACCTTCTCTTGATAGCCACCGCCGCGAAGAATCACTCTAACACTTCCAGTGATCAACAACGCTCTATGCTGTGTCTTCGTGGCCACGGGCGCATCCAAGGCCACAGTGTTGAAGGTTCATTTGATCTCATCGAACAAACTCTTAGACCTATTCCTTCCTCAGGACATCCTCGAAGACGGTAAGCCATTGCCCGCAGCTCTGGTCAAACCCCGTGACGGACGTCTGGTCTGGATCTTAGACTCCGAGAGCGCACGCCTTCTGTCGACTAATCATTGAATTACTTATGTTTGCAAATAAAAGTAGACATCAGTCACGTGACGGTCAGTGACCGCACGCCCGCGAGTGCGCACTCGAAGGGCGTGACCGCGAGCTGTGGTGCGTCTGCGCAGACACGGATCTGATGTCTGCAGAAGAGATGGCTTTAACTCAACAAACGGTTAATTGCAGTCTCGATGACATCGATCTGAACGCACTTAAGGTGAGGCCCGACGTGACCCGACCTCCCGACTGGCCACTGACCACTTTCCCCCGCAGGACCCGGCTGGCATCTTCGAATTGATCGAAGTGGTCGGCAATGGAACTTATGGCCAGGTTTATAAGGGTAGACACACCCGAACGGGTCAATTGGCGGCCATCAAAATCATGGACGTGACAGAGGATGAAGAGGAAGAGATAAAGCTAGAGATCAATGTCTTGAAGAAGTACTCACACCATCGCAATATCGCCACTTATTTCGGTGCTTTCATCCACAAAAGTCCGCCGGGAAAGGACGACAAGCTCTGGGTATGTCTTATCTCATCCCTAATCCATTCGTTTCTGTCATTTCTCTTATGTCTCTGACCTCAGCTCGTAATGGAATACTGCGGCGCCGGATCCGTCACTGACCTCGTCAAGTGTTAGTAGAGGCGTAACCATCGTTAATATACTAAGAAGTAATCTTTTACAGCTACCAAAGGCCAGTCTCTACGCGAAGAGTGGATCGCTTACGTCTGCCGCGAGATTCTTCGGGTATGTCAATGACCTGTCACTCGTTGTTACTCAAAGGTCAATGACCTCTCTCTCTCTCTCTCAGGGCTTAAGTCATTTACATCAAAATAAGATCATTCACCGCGACATCAAAGGTCAGAATGTGTTGCTCACCGACAACGCAGAGGTAAAACTGGTTGACTTCGGAGTCTCGGCTCAGTTGGACCGCACTATTGGTCGTCGAAACACATTCATCGGAACTCCATATTGGATGGCACCGGAAGTGATTGCTTGCGATGAGAATCCCGACGCGACTTATGATAATCGATCAGATCTCTGGTCTCTTGGAATCACAGCCCTCGAAATGGCCGAAAACACTCCTCCGCTCTGCGATCTTCACCCGATGCGCGCACTTTTTCTAATACCGCGTAATCCTCCGCCGCGGCTAAAGTCAAAGAAGTGGTGCAAAAAATTTCAGTCATTCATTGAGACGGTTCTCGTGAAGGACTATCAACAGCGGCCATATACGGATCAACTCTTGAAACATCCGTTCATCAGAGATCAGCCGACAGAACGACAAGTGAGTGATAATCGATATGATTGTCAATAATGACCTTCCGATCTAAAGGTGAGAATACAACTCAAAGACCATATCGATCGGTGTCGTAAACACAAGAGAGGAGAACACATGACAGAAGAGACGACACATGACGACGAAGAAGAAGACCAGAACGATGACAGCACTTTGAGACGGAATGTTCGCAAAGATGAACCTATAATTGAAGAGCAGATTCCGAGACCAGAGCAGAGACCTCCGGCCGGTCCTTCTCGTGACCATCCGGCTCAGCGTCCACTCCCAGTCCCGCCAAACCGAGTGATTGTAGTCCCGGATTTGCCGCCCCCTTCCAAACCCCTTCCTCCTATACCGGCATCGGACAGAAGTCCTCCGCGTCCTCGCGCTTCGGGTCTATTCAAGGTCGCCCACGCGGCGCAAAGACCCGAAGATTTGGATGTATTGGCTCGAGAGCTAAACGAATTAGGTAATGGTAATCATGGCAATAGAGCTCCGAAGAGGCGTCAACAGGAGAATCAACCGCCACCTCCTCCTCCGGCGGCCTCTGATTCGTCTTCCGATTCTTCTGAAGAGACCGAAGAGTGTCGCACACGAAATGACGGCACTCTCTTGGCCTCTGACCCGCCGCGTCCTCTGCCGTTAGTCATCATGAATATAAACCCCTTTTAACGTGATTTACCTTTAGAAACGAAAGGGAAGCGCCGCCGACTCGACCTCTGCCTCCGCCTCCGGTCGAAAGCGTTCCTCCACTTAAACCATTGCCTCCGATCCCAAAGTCGGAGGAAAATAACGATACTTTGGTTTTACGTCAAAGAGTAAGAAATTATTTAAAAATAATTGAATTCTTATAAACTATTGAATGTTCAGAACAAAAGTCAAGTCAAAGCGCCATCGGAAGCCCTCCCGGACCTCCTCTCCCAACACGTGACCCCCACTCCCGACGAGCAGTCTGTAGCCAATCTTCTTTTGCAATATAGACAGTCAGCCAATCAAAAACAGCGTTCGTTCCTCACGTTTGGCTTCAGCGCTCAGCCGACACCTTCTCCCCGAAGAGAGTCTCACGTGAATGTCAATGTGTCGCCGGTCGCACACGCGGACACTCCTGAGATCAGAAAATACAAGAAGAGATTCAACTCTGAAATTCTTTGCGCTGCCCTTTGGGGGGTCAACCTCTTGATTGGAACAGAGAACGGCCTAATGCTGTTGGACCGGTCGGGTCAGGGAAAGGTCTACCAACTGATCAGTCGGCGTCGGTTCCAACAAATGGAAGTTCTCGAAGGACAGAACATCTTAGTGACTATTTCTGGACGTAAAGCACGGGTTAGGGTCTACTACTTGTCATGGCTTAAGAGTAAAATCATAAGAACTGATTCGGTAAGAAATGGTTATAAGCTTTGAGATCGCGATAGTTTAGTAATGAATTGAACGGAAGATTGTAATGGATTTTGTTTCAGCAAATCGAGAAGAGGTCGGGATGGATCAATGTCGGTGATCTGCAGGGATCGGTCCATTTCAAGATAGGTAAGACTAAAAGAGTGCTTTTCTCGAGTCTTGTTCTGCTAATAATCTCATCTATTCTTCGCTCCTAACTCCTAAACCCTGTCCAGTCGTTTGGCAGATGCAGGCGCACGTGTCCAAAGACTGGGAGAACACGTTTCGCATTTGGAGCGGAAACGGTTCGCCCGATTGGACGCGCGCGGCCTCTATTAACACAATTGTTTTTCTATCATTGTTTAGTTAAATACGAAAGAATCAAATTCCTTGTGATTGCACTTCGAGAGAGCGTTGAGATCTACGCCTGGGCTCCGAAACCTTACCACAAGTTTATGGCATTCAAGTCTTTCCCCGAACTGGCCCACCGACCACTCCTCGTAGACATGACCATAGAGGAAGGCATTCGCCTCAAAGTGATTTACGGGTCTTCAGAGGGATTCCATGCCGTCGACCTCGACTGCGGAGCTGTATATGACCTCTACGTTCCCTCTCATGTGAGTCACTTTGACTTTAGTTTGGGCTCAAAGTTTGTCACATTTGAGGATATTTTTATGAAATTGATTGCATATTAGGAATGATTTAAAGTTATTCCTTAATTGGAAATGGTTTAGAAGGGAAGGAATGGTCTCAATCGTAAGCAGATATAGGAGACCTGATCCCCCCCTTTGCGCATCCCTGGTCTAATCATATTAACTCTTTTAATGGATATTAATTATCGCAAAACTAAAGAATTGATTATTTGTTAAGTTTGAGACCGAAGTTTGAATTTATTATTCAATTTGAATCAAATGATTCAAATGAGACAATCATTGAACCCAATGTAATACCATTTGTAACCTTTGCCTCCCCTCCCAATCAGGCTCAGGGGCCGATCACTCCGCACACAATCGTAACTCTGCCCAACTCTTCGGGCACTCAATTACTTCTTTGTTACGACAACGAAGGGGTATATGTGACCACTCACGGCAAAGTGGCCAAGAATGTAGTTCTCCAATGGGGCGAAATGCCCACTTCGGTCGCCTTCATCGGCACTCAACAGATCATGGGTTGGGGCAATAAAGCAATTGAGATAAGGGCAGTGGACACGGGACACCTCGATGGCGTCTTCATGCATAAGAAGGCACAGCGGCTCAAGTTCTTGTGCGAACGCAACGACAAGGTATGACATATGACATGTTTGTGGTGACCAACATATTATTGTGTTTCAGGTGTTCTTCTCGTCTGCAAAGGGAGGTTCTTCGTGTCAGATATACTTCATGACCTTAAACAAGCCAGGAATGGCCAATTGGTGACAAACTCTTGTATATTTCAAACCTTTTCTATGTTTTTAATAAAAACGTCTTTCATTGACGAACCAATTGATTGTAAACAAAGTGTCTTAAAGTTTGAATCAAACCATCGCTTCGATGACTTCCCGATTGGCGCTCTCGGCCGCCGCCAACTTCTTGTCCGCCCGTCTCAAACAACAGCATTTGAGTCCAGTGTCCAACCACTTGAAAGACTACTTCGCTCGCAATCTTCGGCTCTCTTTCTCGCTGTCAGAACGCGAATGTCTTCGGGCGTCGATGTTATGTCAGACGGCTTTGTCTTCACATTTGAATACATTTGAATCGATTGACCAAATGATTAATCTCGTGAGGAATCACTTCAACTCTGAAGATGTGAAACACAATCCACAGATCTTTTTACTTCATATCAAGACATTGAAGGCTAGACTCGATATCCTAAAAGAATTATCAGTAAATCAACCGCCGATTGCAATATCGGAAGCAGTTTTCAAAACTTTTCTCAAGAATTCAGTGAAAAAAGCCAAAGAACTCGGATTCTGTCCTCCAGATCAAGACATAGCCCTCAATATCCTACAGATGTTAGATTCCAATCTCAGAAAAAGAATTCTTCCGTTCATCCGATCCGAAGACCTTTCTCTCTTGTGCTTAAGAGAGACCTTTATATCACAGTTTTTGTCTTTACGTCTTCAGATATCAGAACCACGCGCTTCAGAACTCGCGCGAAGCAAACGAATGTCTCTCTGCTCGTTGTCAACAATCGTTTCCAACCAAACATTTCTTGAGAATGAGTGTCACTTCTCTAATGAGAGATTGATGTCTAATACGGATCTTCTGACCATCGATTCGGACAATACTCGAAAGATAATGAGAGAAAAGCCATTATTGGCCGGAAAGCCGTTCATTGAAGTCGCCCTAAAATATCCCAAATTATTGGATACAAAATCTGAGACTTACCGAAAAAATCTTGAACTTCTTGAGCAGCGATTCTCTTCGGAACAGATATTACGCTCACCTCTTGTACTCACTCTAAGCAATGATCTGTTGAAGTCTCGCATCGAAGCACTGGACAGACATCCGGAACTGAAAGTATTTCTATCCAACAAACGTGTGCTTAGAATAGTTCTACAGATGAAGTCAGCGCTACAAAGAATCGAATGGTTTCAGGCCTGTGGCCGAAGTCACCCGAGTTTAGACCAACTGATCGGAAGCAAAAAGCACTTCGAGAGAAGTGTTTTGCTCACTCCTTCTGAAATGAAGACTAAGTTGTCTTCATTTGTGAGCCAACACTTGTCGTGGGATTTAGAAGAGATGCGCGAATATATCGGTAAACATCCTCTCGAGAAACGATTCGATCCCCAGAACGCCATCAAAGTGTTGGAAATGTTCAAAAACATAGGAATGACTTCCCAACAGATATGTTCGGGTTTGACAGCTCTTCTCTATGAGCATCAAGTGGTCAAAAAACATTTGGAACAAGTGATTCGTGACCACGGATTCAATTCTAATTTGGGTCAACTTTTAGTTTATTATATCGAAAAAGAATTTGGATTTTCTGGGAATGGCGTCTATTCACGCGCGTAACTGATGCCGAAGTGTCTTATAGTCGGCCCGAAGTTGAACGAAGTGAAGAACCACAGATCGGTCCAAAGATATCTGAGTTTTGAGACAATTTGTAAAACAATTGAATAAAATATTTATGAAAACCTCTTCCATTGCGTGCTTCAGATTATCGGGCGCTACGATCAAGAGGTTAAACAACTCGTGAAGAACTGAAAACAATTGACTCAAAAGTGGAATTCGGAACTCTTGGGCACACTTTCGGTATTCATTGACATCACAGATGGCAACCATTGCTCCCCCGATAGAGAATGTGAACGACTGGAAGTGCTCGAACAGTGTTCGGTGGACTCTTAGGCCTAATTCTGTGAGCACTGATTCCACGTTCCGTCCGTCCAAACAGTCTCTCACGCGTGAAACGCAAGTTCGCACGAATCTGGTCACTTTTGCACATGCCTGCGATCGAAGAACCAATCAGACTAGAGAACAGTGTCTTATGCAGGGATGGGCTCAGCCTCGCTAAGGGAATACACGGACGCTTAATCCAGTTAAATTAAGGTTAAATCTAATAGAATTAAGCCGTTCTTTCGCTATTTAGTCTTAATTTGGTCTAAATTAAGCTAATTTATGCTTAATTTTGGCAAAATTCAGTTAAAATCAAGTTAAACTCAGTTTAAATTCGGTTCTTAGTGACAAACTTATGACCGGCTCTCTTGGGAGGGGGGGGAGGAGTCGATTTTTCGCTCAGAGCTCAGGGGGATTTTAGGTCTAAAATTTTTCCCGGGGGGG
>JAQGAJ010000524.1:0-14520 GCA_034689365.1 Liebstadia similis
ATTAAAAATTCGATGTATGCTATTAAGGCATAGATAACCTTGCCAATTGCCAATTGTGGTCACACAACTTGTTCAGTTAAACCGCACTCAATTCACTCCAACAGACTTATAATTGTTTTATCAAAATTAACTATAAATGAGTTGATTTAATCGAAAACTATCTCCTTGTTTATTGCATCAAACAAAGGGGAAAATATATAAACAATTTTTTACATAAACCCATCGCGTCCTTCGTAACCAATAGTATTGAAGAAATTCAATTCATATTTTTGTTTATTAGCCATGAATACAATGAGAAAAATTAATAAATGTTAGAACACTTGTAGGGAATATATCTATATCTATATCATTTAGATATAAGGAAAATATTGATTCCCATTATTTGGAACTTTTGGAATAAATTTCATTAACAAATCATTCATTTGCTTAAAACACATCGACGACGGCAACGATGACGACGAGGAAGAAGCGGATTGTGTTCCCAATCCAACGATTCCTTTGACGTCAATCGCCAGGCATTAAATGCATTAAATGTTTGCAGTTATGAAAAAAAATTCTTTGAATTACTCAATGCATTTGAAGTCTCTTTCATTTTAATATATTTTATGTTTGAAATTCAATTCAATGCTTATTTGCAGCACTACTTCAATTCAGGTATACGTCTATCTCTTTGTAATACTTGCTAACAGTGTTTGTTTTCTCGGTCTTCATTAAAACAATTACTTTTAAAAATATTTTATTTACAAAAAACGGTAATTTTATTCTAAAAGTATTAGCAATATTTAACTATTACTAAAAGTTAATAGAAGTTTTAAACTTTTTCTCTTCAGTCGAGTCATTAAAATACATTTTAATTCTCATTGATTTTCAATTTTTCTTTGTTTCTCTGAATATAAAACATTAAGTTGAAGGTCGGGAACAAAACCGAATCACAATAACATTTATTATGCAATTTCTTGACAATGCTCTCCCTCTCCCTCCCTCTCCTCTTCCATTCCCTTTTCCCCATCATTTATTTAGAGGATATATGAGGCCAAGGGGTTGAGTCGAACTTACCTAACGAAAGCGATGGGTTTAAGCTCGAGCTCAGCTATAATGGCAACGAATTAATATTAATTTCATTGTTGCCATCGATTCTTAATTTGTTGGATCAAAAGTTTTCGATTGGATTTATAAGTAATGTAGGTATGAATCGGTATAATTAATCGTTTGTAAACTAGTTTTACTAAATCAATATATCATATGATTGATTGATTTATTATTCAGATGATATTAATATTAATTTGATCATGTTAAATAGCAAATCTAGTATATTTACAATTCAAAAAGATTAAATCTAAGTCATATGAATTAATGAGATTGAAACCGAGCCAAACCACAATGGGCTTACATAAGTTATTGGCATCGATAATCATCAAGTTTACTATCTATCGGTCATTCATCTGCAATAATAAAACTAAAGCCAAATAACTTATTTGAAATTATTTGAATTCATCTTTCACTTCAATTATTCCACGGTTTGATTGACGTCAAGACCTCTGCTCTGGAAAAGCCTCTTATGGTTTAGGTTTGCGATCAGATTTGACGATAAGAGATATACAATACTCCGATCGTTCGCTAATTAAACCGATAACAAAATCAAGTTATCGCCGATTTAGTTATTGCAGATTCAATCGAACAATTGAAGAGATCCCCGGTTGACATTCCATTAGTACCACTGTTTAATTGCACTTAACAGCTAAAAACTAAATATTAATTTCAAAAGTAATCAATAATTTATAAAATCATAAATTATTGCTAAAAAATTTCAAGACTTAAGAAGAGGTAAAAAACTTTATTTGAGTTAAGGAATAAATGATAAAATATTAGAGACCTTGAAATGTAGTAATTTATAAAGAAATGACACGAAAATTGTTCACAATTTTCATATAATATTCGACATTTAAATATGACTTTCAATGTAAGACCAAATACTTTGACAGATGTTTCGAAACATATTTTTTGTCATAACATTTATCATCAAATAATTGGTATAAAAAACCGTAATTATAATCATTAGAATTCCATTTTCTCGTCGCTTCTCTTAATCTTAAGGCCTTTGAAATCGGATTCAATATTCTGAACAAAGTTTTTAAATAAATTTATCGATTCTTTCAAATCTGTTTTTGTGTAGACTTTCGATGGATTTATATTCTGATCCGTATTTTCATCGATTTGTCGGCAAAGAGTACTAACATTTGGGACTTGAAAGGGATCGAAACGATCGATTTGGTCGAAGTCTATCGGAACACAGACCCGACCCGTCTTCGGATGAACAGAGAAGGGTGTCTTCAATAAGTGGTTCAGACCTTTAGTAACATTGATATCGAGTCGAGGATAACATAATTGTAGTTTAACTTCTTTGACAAAGTTTCTCGATTTAGTTTTAGTATTCTTCTTGAAATAGTCTTCGCATATGGTTTCGAGTCTTTGCCATCTTTGGTGAGAGTTTAGCCCTCTATCGTTGAGGCCATCCTTAAGCTTCTTCTTAAGTTCTGGTTCGATACAAAGATCAGTGATAGCAGTGATTTGTCGTTCAGTCTCAAGAATTTGTTGCTTATTGAGCATCAGGTCTTCAAAATATTCATTAACCACATCGAGAGCGAACTCAATGCTCGGGTGAAGTTTGAAGAGTCCACCGAACGATACTTTCTTAGCCTTAAACTCTCCGCCCTCTATGATAGTTAGATATTCGGCGATCGCTGACCGGCCATCGGAAGCCAGCTTTCGAGCCCTTTCATCGGCAACCCAGCAATGGATACCTCTTCGACCCGAATAAACCCAAAGCAAATGTTTGAAACCGAAGTCTTTCCGAAGAGCTCGGTTCAAAATTTTGGCCGCGATTATCATAAATGGCCAGCACTTCAAACAAATGTCAGCACCGGTACAACAGGTTCGGACGTCATCGTAATCAGTCATATCTATGTCAAAGACTAGTTCCCTCTCTTCGGCTCTAAAGCCCTGCAGAATCAAAGTTTTTGATTCTTTAGGAGGAATGTTATAAACTGGTCCGATGTCTATCTTCTCGGGGATTCGACTGATTATCGCTTTCTCCAATTCGGTACTATTGGAGAACGACTGGTATCGAAGGTACACATCATTGGTCAGACAGAAGGAAAACTCCCGGCGGTCGAAGTATTTGTCCTCAACTGTCAACATATTAAGACATTTGAGACTTTAAGACAATTTAAAACTAATTATTTTTGAATACCATTTCCGTAAGACAGCCATCGGTAGAAGAGTTTGTGCGGAAAGAGAAATCGGTAAAAGGCATTCAGCAGTTCCGGAAGATTGTGACGCTCGTAGACAATCATTTGAGACATTTTGGCCACACTTTGGTCCCGAAGAGTGTCATCAATGAAGACAACTATGAAGACAATGATATATCGCTTTTTGGCGCCAAAAGTCAGTCAATCAATGGTTTGAATCATTCATATAATGTGTGACTCATTTGTATCCGGATTTCAATTGCAGTGAAAATTAAAACAAAACCAAAAAATTCAAAATTTTAAAGATAATTATCTCGAGATGTCTGAAGAAGTAAGAGAAATGAGTCTTTGAAAGAGGTCTCTCGGGTAGAAGTGGTCAAACATCAAAGCCATTGAAGACATCGGTCTTAGAGTTGATATAAGTCGAGACGTGTTTAATGTTTGGCCGAAGAGAGACATCAATGAAAACAAATGAGAGATAAAAGTCGACTGAAATGCAGCCATAAATGCATTGAATTGTCGTTTAATTACTTTTAAACATTAAATTAATCATTAATTTGAACCACAATTTTACCGACATTTGTCTCATTGCAAGATTGGTTGTATTAAACCATTCAATGATTACCAGTTGCTAACCGAAGACCACATCCGGAAGAATGGCCGACAACGCAGATAAACAAAATGACATTCAATTGAATAGCGATAACAACGATAAGCCGATCACCGATAAGGACATGAATCCGGTAGACATGACCGCTGACCACAAGGAGACCGATGAAGACACACAAGACGTGAAGTCATCGGATATGGTATGAAATGATTTACAATAAATCCATTCTTGAGTTAGTCTTGAGATAGAATTCAAACTTTTTATTATTATTTTGTATAAAATTTTGTTTAATTATTGTTTCTTTTGATTTGTTTTTCTTCACTTGATTTGTAGGCAATCCCTATCTCGAGTCCGGTAAGAAATATCAAACAAAAACAATTGATCTTTCAATCCATTATCAATAGGAAAGCGAGTCTGAGAGACGATGTACTTCGGCATCAAATGCTGGCGAATCTGAATATGAGAGCGCAGACGACGAAGAAGTAAAACGAGTGGACAGTTTCGATGACGCAATTGATGGACAGAAAGAACCGACAGAAGAGCCGACCGAAGACTCAAATGAAGAGAAAGCTATTGAAAATGAGCCAAATATTCCTTCAGAAAACGTTGTGAATAATAAAGTATCCGTTGATTCCGAAGTCGAAACAAATCAAATATCAAATGAAAAGACAGAAATTGATTCAACAAATACAGAAACAAATTGTGAAAACTCGACAGAAGTGTCGACAAATGTTAACATTAGTCAAACTGAACTACAAGTTCCCCAACAATTGTCTGAAGAGATAAACACTGATATCACTGTTGAGTCTAACGATGATAAGGAAATTAAAGTCGAAACGATTGAGACGATTGACTCAATGGAAAAGGTTGACCACGAATGTGATCAAAAAGAATTAGAGGAAGACATTCATATTAGTGAAGAGGGATTGGCTGATGATGAAGAAGAAGAACATGATCTCAATGAAGATGATGAGTATGAAGACATCGAGTCAGACGAGTGTTCTGACGAGAGCGGAGATCAGGAGGACATTTGTGACAAAGAAAATGAAGAATTGGATGCTGAAGAGCGACAACAAGGGGATGGAGAGGTAGACCTTTTAAATTATATAATTTTAATTACATTTTACAATTGTCTTATTAAGGAAAGCAATGATTCGCAGCTAAATCAAAACGACAAATCCCTCGATCACGACGAAGACAAACGTAATCCTCAATATATTCCTAAAAGAGGGCCGTTCTATGAACACGACGACAGAGCGGTTGGTGAAGCCGTAGAAGCAGAAGGTGAAGTCGTAGAAGAGGTACCCGAAGATCCTGAGACAACTCCTAAAGCAGTGGTTATCGTAAAGAAACCGATTGAAACGGAAATAATTAAAAAGAAAATAAGGAAAAAAGTTTGGGGTGAAGGGGATCGATGGGGACACGACCTCTTCCGCGAAGAAGATCAGGCGCCTAAGTCTAAAGATGAGTTGGTCTGTGCTTATGGTTATGATATTCGAAATGAAGATAATCCGCCCAAAGCCCGAAGGAGAAGACATTATGGGAGAGGTCCCAACACATACACTCGCAAGTGGGAGGATGAAAATGCTTATGGGAAGGGAAGAACTTCGCCACCCATTGAAAGGCACGAAAAGAACACAAAGGAACCCAAAGAACGCACCGATAAAATCATTAGAAACGATCGGTCAGTTCCTAAAAATGAAATTAACGAACCATTCTCCAAAGAAAAGTCAGGCAGTGAATCCAAAAACAAAGAGGATCGCAAAGTTTATGACCGCCGGGAAAATTTCGATCGAAAGGAAAGGCCCGAACGAAAAGATAGAGATCAGAAAGATAAGAATCGAATGACTGATAGAAGTTATCGCACAGAAAAAAGCATTGAATCAACTCATAAAAAGGAGAGGTTTAGGAATGAAAAACCTCTCAATGAAAGCCGTAATCAAAGATACGAATACGAAGAGAATGTCGAACGAAAAGAGCGGCCCTTCTCTAAGGACGACTTTCCCGAACTTCCTAACAATGATTTGCGTAAAAAACTAATCTCACATCAAAATAATACAGAACTCTGGAAGTCTGGCCAGAGATTCAACAAAGAGTCGGACGAACCAGTGATTGACTACAAAACAGAACCGATGAAAATCATTGATGCGATTGAACACAACAACAGAGCCATACCTCATAACGACCAAAACCCGGCAAATGTGGTCAGAACTCTGACCTTCGAGAATTCTAAATACGCTCAAAGAAGATCTTCAGGCAATTATGACTTAGAAGAAGAGAGGACCGGCTCTGGACCTCGAGCCAGGAGTAAAAAGAATGCAGAATCAATGGAGAATTCTGGTCGAGCCATAAAGAAAAGCAATAATAACCTTAATTATCAGAACTATGGTCACGAAAGAAAGGATGCGAATGATAATTATCGCAATAACAGAAACACAAATAGAGGCGAACGAATGGAACGGGGCTTTCAATCGGATGAGTCAAACAGAACTGTTGAGCGCTATTACGAAGACGATTATCGGAATCAAAGAGACAGAGATTCAAATTATATCGAGACTAATGTTACGCTTCAGAAGATGAGTATCGAAGACAAGTCCCAAATGCTTAATAGGAGTAATGACAGCGAACAGACGCGACCCAAACGGTACTCATCATTAAGACAGCAAAGAGTAATCCCCGAAAACATACCGACCAATACTCAGATCCCGCAAACTAGTGATAATCATAATATTACTGCCCATCAGTTCTATGACTCGCATACCATTCAATCGACAGCTTTTTACGCCGAGAGCTCAGCGGTCAGACCTACATATCATCCGTATATGTCTCCGACTGCCTCTGATGCCGGCCCTCCGAGTCATCCCTCCACTTATATTCAGCCCCAATTACCACAACCTATTCCTCAGCGATATATACCGCAACCGAACGCCACAACCCCTGCGGGTGAGGCCACTCGTTATATAGCAACTGCGGTTCCGCCTAACGTCGTGACAGCTTCAGTGCCGACGCCACAAATGGCACAACCTTTGCCACAACCGGGTCCAGTGCCGCCACCGCCCCAACCTGTTATGTCAGCTCCAGCACCCCCTCCTTCTGGTTATCCCTCTGGTTTCCCGAGTTTCCCTTCAGGTTATCCACAGTTCCCGCCGGCACCGCCGCCCACACATGTCCCTCCCGGATACCCGGCCCACGTTCCCGCCCAACAACCCTCTCCCCACCAGTTGGCAGAGCTCTACAGAGGAGGCGTCACGTATTACGACACACAGAGTCAGCAACAGAACGCCGCCCGACAGGTCCCCCAAAGACGTCCGAAGGCGGCCATACCTATAGTACCGCCGCCGGACAACTACTCGGGCGAAGGCGATGGCGACAAGTCTTACGTATCTGTCAATAGCTAAGAATGACTTCGATGTTAATGCAAACGATTTACCGATTCTTATGCCATATACTCATTGAAATCAATTCTTTGGTTCGCTTGTAATTAACAATTTCTATAATCTTTGCACAAATTGGTAATCAATTCAATAGTTATTTTGTTTGTTCGCTAAGACTAAGCAATCGTTTGAGCAAATGATTTATTCTATTAATCATTCGGTGCTTTTAAATATCGAAATATAGTTTTGAAGTTTTAATAAGTTTTAAATCAATAATTATTTGAATTTTCTATTGTCTGACAATAACTAAATGTTTTCTTTTTTAAAATCATTTTTCGGTATTTACTGTATATTTGAGTCGTTTTGTATATTATATGACAATTAGTTTCAATAAAAATATAATCATTTATTTAACCAAACAATTGATTGTAAAATACGTTAGTCGTGAAGATTATCACACGATTATAGATATAAGGAATACGAATGAATAAAATACTATAAATTATGGTTTGGATTCAAATTGGATATTAACTCCAATATAATCACAAAATGGTTTTGGATTTCAATTTAAGAAATTATTCAATTGTTTATATCGAATAGAAGATAGAATTGTAGTATTGAAGACATTGAACTCGAAATAAGTTAAATCGATCGCAAGATTAGATCCAAGATTGCAATGAAAAGGTCTAATAAAAAGTTATTACAAAACTTGAGATAAAGTGATGAGAATATCATTTATATCACGGAATTTCATGCAATTGAGTGACAGATGTTTTGCATTTGCTTTCAACAGTCAGACCTTGTTTTGCATGCCTTTGCAAGAAATACCTGAAATGTTGTATTACTTTAATATCACAATCGATTAGTTTTAACTATCATTTATAAGATTATAAAAATTGAATATTTGTTTAATTATTGAAATGAGTAATAAATGAAATAATAAATGAAAATAATTGAATGAATTGAATGATTTGATGTAACAATAGATGAGAGAAACGAATCAAATGTTAAATATTGTTTCGTCGGTTCCCTAAAACCACTAATACCTGGCGTTTGCGCACAAAAACCATTTGTAACTAAAATCCTTTTATTTTCAATTGTCTGACAATTTTCCCCACAATTTGTCTCCAATTTTCATATCAGTAATTAAAGAGAAGCAGAGCTCAAGAAATGGCCACTTCTTCGTCGGAAAAGCTAAACCTGGAGACAGACATAAAGAGAGCGATCGAGTTATTAGAAAAACTACAGCGAACTGAATATAACGCTTGGATTCAAAGGTATTTTGTATTTTGATTTAAGACAATTGTTTATCAATCAAACTATCAGTCGATTGTATTCCTCTGATAGCGATGTCTCACTTCAGAAGTTGTCTTCACTCCAGAAAGTGCTCGAAAGCGACTTTTTCAATGCCGTCCGCGAAGTATACGAAAGGGTTTACGAAACGGTTGACATCACTGGCAGTCCAGACATAAGAGCTTCGGCCACAGCAAAGGCAACCGTCGCTGGTATGCAATCAATTGTTCTTTCGCTAACATTTCTCAATACATTGTTGTTCAGTGTTCGCCGCATCCGAAGGCCATTCACATCCACGGGTCATAGAATTGCCCAAAACGGAAGAAGGTCTCGGTTTCAATGTGATGGGAGGCCGGGAACAGAACTCACCCATTTATATATCTCGTATAATCCCCGAAGGAGTTGCCGACAGAAACGGAGGCCTCCGAAGAGGTGATCAACTGATTTCAGTCAATGGGGTTAATGTCGAGGGAGAGAATCACGAGAAGGCCGTAGAACTACTCAAAGCGGCCATCGGTAAAGTGGTTCTTGTGGTCAGATATACGCCTAAAGTCTTGGAAGAAATGGAAATGCGTTTCGACAAACAAAGACAAATGAGAAGAAAACAAAACTAACCAAACATTACTGAAAAATCAAGTTTTTAATTGAAAATTTGTTAAATATTTAATAACTTTGACTAAAAATGACTAAAAAGTGGATAATCAGTGAATTTGTCTCCAATTGGACGGACTATTATATGCAAGAAATATCGGACAATGAAGTAAAAGCGACGAACTCTGACCTGTTTTTCAAATACCAGACAATTATCAATTAAAAAGTGAAAACAATTGTCTCAATAATTACTGTCGACTTCGTGAGCGATGGTTAACCACATCTGCAGCCAAGATATCATCTCTTCTGTACTCAAATTTATTGGATTCAAACCTCTCATAAAACAAGCCTTGATTTGAATGGAAGTTCACAACAATTAGTGATAAGAAATAAGTGATTCTTTTGACTAACTTTTTTGATTTGATCGAAATTAAGTGTTTGAATGCCGTCCCTATCGATAGCCAAATCCAATTGTCGTACAAATCCGATGTGTGTCTCGAGTCGAGACCTCTTTCCCAAAGGGAATGCATTCAAACCATGCATTCGACATAAGTTACTCTGAAATTAGTGTCAAATCATTTATAAATTAATATTAGTCTATATTTAACTCATTTATTCAATCGATTTAATTAATAATAAACTATTCAAATAAACGTTTAATCAGTTTTTATACCAAATGTCCAGACTTTAAGTTATTGAGTCCGTAGGGCTCGGAAATGAACAGTTGTCTTATGGCTAAGATCTGGTCACGACTGGGATGAGTACCGCTTCCGAGTTTGTCAAACACGAGTCGACACTTGTCCTGCAAGTGGTCTTCGATGGCAACTAATGACACATTTTTCTGGAGGTTTCTGAATACCGGTCGATAGTAATGTAATCTCTTCGTGTGGTCTATGATCTGAAACCTTTGCTTCTGCTCTATTGTCCAGAAATGGTGCGAAAGTAACTGTTTTGGGAACCAATAGGCCAACGGAAAGACTATGTAATTAGCGAAGGGAAGGGTCGATATCAAGAGCACCGGACCTACTCTTATCATGTCTTTAGGCATTTGATAGTAAATCATAAGTTCATTATAACTGAATTCGTGGACTCTTTTGCCGTCGAAGAGCTCGCGTGAGATCCGAATATATTTGAGACTATCGTTGTAAAAGTCTTTGGCGCCTGAATTCATAATCAATTGATTAGACATTGAGGTCTGGATCAACAGTAGATCTATACATACCTATAGTGAAGACCCGGTATATCTTGAAAGTCTTGGGGAATCTCTTCTCGAGAATACGTTCATAGCTTTGAATAAATTGCATGAACTTATCGGATATGAATCGACGCAAACCTGAGATCGGTTTCACGTAATCATCGCCAGACTTACGACTCATATGACGGCTCAAGACTTTGTAGGGTAACATCACTTGAGGTCATCGGCTTCTGTGCTCTCGGGTAGTCATCACAAATCGAAACCCACGTCAATCACCTTCTCTTCAAATCAAATTCAACTTATCTCGCGATGTATTGCACTCTTGAGACCAATCAAAACTCGATAGAGTAGTAAACATAGAGAAATGGGTCGGTTCTGGTGCTCAGCGACAGATGACTCTTCTCGGGACTAATTCTTGAGGATTGAGAATATTCTGTGGAATAAGTTTGACAAATGAGCACTCATTGAGCACTGGATGTGTTAAGGGATCAGATATGGGACACATTGTGGGACACATTGTGGGAGACATTCTTCTACATTGATTTGTTGATCAATTGAATGCTCATAACCGCAAAAGTGACGACAGAACCGAAGAAACCGAAAATGAACTTAACATCGATATCGAAGAGATTCCACGCTTTGTATGAATCACAAGAGTAACAATGGATCAGATGCTGAGACAATAGGTATTTGTCTTCAACATTGTTGGTCTTCTTTCGGGTTTGCAATGTCTTCAACCAAATAATTAACTCATTTTTTGTGGGTTTTCTTATTTGAAAATAATTCAAACAAATTATATAAAATATATAAACGATCGCAAGTAATATGTATTCAAACATATAATCGATAATAACTTTGTCTTTATTACTGACAATCACATTGTTTTCCGATGCTATTTGAGTCAGTCTAAGACATGTGGAACAAAACAATTCCAAGAACCAGAGGAATGGCAAAAGACCTAAATTATCGTCAATCGATTGCTTCAACTTCTCTAATGTCACAAATTTTTGTAGAATTTCTTCATAATTCAAAAGCGATTCTTCAGTCTTGTTGTCATTGAATTGAGTGATAACTTTTGTTTCACTAAGAAGTCTTCGTTCGATTAGATAAACACACGAACACAAGTATGTGATGAAGAATACAGTGCGCGCCAATGAATTATGCCCAACGGTTTCTGGCCAATTTCCGGGAATCGGGGACAATTTGTGATGATTTTATTCATTGATTATAAGTATAGATAATCAATGAGTAAAAACATCACGTAAACCAAAGAAATTAATCTGTCTTTAATCACAAACACGGGATTAAGTGAAATTCCGTGTTTGTGATAAGCGACAGATTAATATGCTTATCGCCCGAATTGGCCAAAAACTTCCACTAAATGTGTCACAAATCAAAATTACTGATTATTTTGTGTTCAAACATTCATCAGTAAACTTGATTTGTGACACATTTTATGGAAGTCTTGGCCGAAATGGGCAAAAACCCCGACTTGTCACCGGAGCAGCGGGCGAAGATTCTGGCCTTCCGCCAGGCCTCGGATTGGTCAGGACATCGGATCGCTCGGGAAATTCAAGTCTCCCCGAGAACGGTCAACAATTTCCTGGCCAATCCTGACCGTGACGGGTCTCGGCAACGATGTGGTAAAGCGCGAATCCTCACCGAAGCCCAGCGCCGCCGAATCATCGCCCTCGCCACCCGCCAGAAGATGACCGCAAACCAGATCAAAGCCCACCTCCGCTTTGAAGTGAGTTTGCGGTCAATCCAACGGGTGTTGGCCGAAGAACCGAACGTCTGCTGGCGAAAGATGGCCCAAAAGCCGCCGCTCACTGAGGCTCATCGTCAGGCCCGCCTCAACTTCGCCGCCCAACACGTCTCCTGGACCGCCGAATGGCGGAAGGTCATCTTTACCGACGAGAAGAAGTTCAATCTCGACGGTCCAGATGGCCTCCGCCATTATTGGCGCGACCTGCGGCAGGAGCCGCAGGTCTTATCCAGGAGAGCTTTTGGTGGAGGATCGGTGATGGTTTGGGCCGGCTTTGGCTATTTCGGGAGGACTGCCATTGTGCCATTGAATGGCCGCCAGAACTCCCAAAACTACCAAGACACCCTGGCCAACCATCTCCTCCCCGTCCGGCCTCGCATCGCTGAAGAACCGTGGATTCTTCAGCAAGACAACGCTGCGATCCACGTTTCTCGGGCCACTCTTCGATGGTTCGAAGCCAATGGTGTCCGAAAATTGGACTGGCCAAGTCGGTCACCCGACCTCAACCCCATAGAAAATCTTTGGGGTTGGTTGGCCCGTCGGGTATACCAAAATGGCCGCCAATTCACGGACACTCATCAGCTTCGGGCCGCCATTCAAGAATCGTGGAATGAAGTGCCCGAATCTCTCCTCCACAGCCTCATCGCATCAATGGCCGAACGTATGAAGGCCGTACTGATGGCCAATGGCGGCACGACCAAATATTGACCACAGAATCGGCCGAAGAAACCATTGGGCATATTTTTATGTCGCCTTTAATTTTAATTTTTTTATACTTTTTTTAAATTTTTTTCTTTTATAATACTTTTTATATTTAATTATTTATATTTTTTCAATATTTATGTAATCCTTTATTATATTCAATAAAAAAAATTTTTTTAATTTCTGTCTAATTGTATTTATTTTAATTTAATTTTTGAGCATAATTCAATGGCGCGCACTGTAATAGGACTCAGATATTGATTTTTAATGAACTGAACCCACAAACCCATTAATACCCCGATCTAATAATCCCCTTTAAAATGTTGGCCATGCATATTCATAAGAATGTTATTGAAAATTGAGTTTTGATAATAAAATTATAGTTATTGCCATTTTGAAGACAAAAATAGCAGTGTCCGTCAAATTCAGTTATATCAGCACTTAATTTAACCGAATTGAGCCGTATTATCGAAAATTCACCTTAATTCGGCCCAATTTAGGTTTTTCATTATGGAATTTATCTAAATTATGGCTAAATTTAGTTTAAATCTGACTTTAGCTTAAATTAAGTCTAAAACCAGTTACCGACGAGTTTATTGTGGCCGGCGCTTCCCACCGACAAAAAAAAGACAAAATAGCGGTCAGCGCTGCGCCGGGCAGGGGGCCTTTCTTGATCCTATCTCAGGGGGATTACCACAAATTTTTCCCTCCAGGGGGATCCCAGTATCCACCTATTCGCCATCCCTGAAGTAATCAGTGGTAAACTCAAGATTGTTTTAGATTTTGGTGAAAAGACTAGTGAAGGGATCTTCAGAGGTGTCGGGTCTATTCAAGTCTGTTAAGGCATTATCTTTCGGGTATTTTTCTTTCACCATATTGTTATTTCAATCTAGTACTTACACAATGATACAAATATTGGCAAAGTTGTTAAAAAGTTGAAACTTTTGCTAGTTTTACAGTTTATATTTTTAATCAAAATAAATTAATTTGTCAATAAAATATCATTACTAATTAAGCAAAACGACCATGATCAATTGCTTTGGTCAGGCCAGACGCAAACTTGATACCGAACACTGTACACCAGACCCGCTGGGCATTGGAATAGGTAAGCCTTTCCGTCCATACAAACGTAGAAAGAATGCGAGTCCTTATCGTTCTTCACGTGTGCGGTCGGCCGTTGTCTGCAAACAGTATCTGCAGTCTCGTCGTGAACACAGGTCTGCTCGGGTTCGCTGAAGACTGTTCCCAATGGACACGAGAGTATTGCTATGTCCTGACCGTCTTTGCACACGTGATACTTGTGTGCGTCCGTGTCGTCGGCCACCAGTGGTTGCCAGGAGTTCCTACCGACGCATTTGGATGTAGTATCAGCTGATTGAGCTTGGTACACTGGGTGAATTGAAAGTTAAGCTTGTTCAATTTGATCGAAGAAAGTTCTTAATTACCGATAGCCAAGATAAGGAGGAAAGACACCAGTTTCGACATGATTATTGTTCTTGTTGCTTGAAAGTAGCTCAAATGACTAATTAGCTTCGGTTGTTCTATTTGGATCAAGTTCATTCTTTATATATGTTTGGAAAAAGCAATTTCAGTCGATAAAAGACATTTGATTTCCGAAATATTCGCCTTATCATCACAAACAAAGAAATCGTATGATCCCGTATTTCAGAGACAAGCAAATGTGGTCTCTGGAGACCAGGAACTTTAATCTTGCAATGAGACATCGATGTTTAATGTTCAAT
>JAQGAJ010000525.1:0-14504 GCA_034689365.1 Liebstadia similis
GGGCCCTCATGTACTATCGATTGCACCCCTCAAAACCCCCCGCCCAGCCACAATGTTAAATCGATACCTCCTCTTTGTTTAAAAAACGATGATTTCGTAGGAATTGTCGTGAAATGACTAAACATTTTTCAAAATAATAAATAAATAATATTTTAAAATAATTATGAGTTTTATATACAGTTATTATGCGAACGAAGTGATCAATGATTTGATCGTTAATTAAAATTATATGAAAATGATTTAAATTACAATAAAAGCCATCAAAAAATCGATCGCAAAATACCTTAAGTAACGAAACGACAGCTAATATACTGAACAATGAGTACGACTGGTGTTGTGTTAGTGGGTGTCCACCACATGCACCACCACCTGAGCCATCGTATTGTTAGGCACTTCGAAAATTGTTTGTGGCAATGGTTTGGCGGAGTTCTTCAGTATTGATAAACTCTTGAGTGATGGCGAAGAAGCGCCCGAAGAGGTGGTCGCGTCGGAGTGTAAGTCCGTATTCAGAATCAGATGAGTTCTATCCCTCCCGACCAGTGGCTCGTTATATGTAGGGCCGGTCAGCTCTGAGTCCTCGTAAGCGGTCATTGTCGAGTAGCCGTGGTCTGAGTCACCGCCGGGTCTTCTATAGGCCGGGTTTATGCGATAGGGCGATATCTGTGCCGCGTTCTCGAAACTGGCCAACACAACCACATTTGAGGGCGCGATGGCCGGACTCACCTCTTCCGGGTGATCGTTGTCGTCGTACTCGTTATCAAAGTGTGCGATCGGATGATTGCCATATGTAGTTGTGATATAATGCGGTCCATTACGGGACGAGTGATATCGATAACAGTAGACCGAAAGGGCCAGCATTACGAAGCATATCATTATGACCGCTGCCACCGGACCCACGGGAGCGCTGGTCATCGGCACCAAATCATCCGAAGAGTAACTCATGTCTGTTATCTCATCGGCGTATGGAGTCCTGGCTCCTAATATACCACCGAAACAGCGACTCTGGTAATTGCAATACGGGTTCTTCAGCGGTGTCTCTCCGTTGCGGTCCAATTGACACCACTCACAGCCCAAGAGACCCAAACAGTCACTATGGAAGAGATGAGTTACTATCAGTCAAATTGTATGCCAAACAATGTATTACTTCTCAGACTTCTTCTCAAAACAACTCAATACAAAACAGCTCTCAATGTTTGGGTTCATCACCGGATCGGGTCTCAAATGCTCAGCGAATGGCGGACAATCCGGGTTTCGGTCCTCCTCGTCGTAGGGCTCACCGGTGAAGATATTGATCTCTAGCGGGCACTCGCACGGACACTCACAGTCTGTTTGTTCCATGCGGTGACAGTTGAGACACAAGCGGTCGGCCTATCGGTAAAACAAGGGTTAGGGTGTCAAAGATTAAGCAGAGATGTCATACTATAGAACAGGGACAGAAGGCGGTGAAGGCATCGCACGTATGATTGACGATACCGATGAAGACATTGGTTTCGGAGACGGCTGTCATCTGGTATTTGGCACAGGGATCGCCGTGAATCAGATTAGTCAACAGATCGATAGTCGAAGTGTTGAAGTTATAGAATCGTTGTATCGTTCGGTCGCCATAACTATTGCATACATTCTTCTGAACGAATTCCTTGTGATTCAGCAGATCATTGGCCACCAGAGGCTCCTTATGTGTGATGTGTTGCTGTTCTATGGGTGCGAGTCCTATGGGCTCTACCAGTGATGGATGAGCGACCAGATATCCCTTGTCATCCATTATAAAGCAGGCAATGGAGTCGAGGGTACAGTCGGGTCCGATATGGTTGTGCATAACTCTATGAAAGTAACCCAAAGTGAAGTCCATTGCCATTACGGCCACGATCTGGTCCTTCACTGAATAACCATCCAATCTATCAATTCAAAAGATGTTAATCAAGATATGGAACAATAGTGGATGAGTTAGTCTTACTCTTGTTCGAGGACCGTATAACTGACGGTCAGTATATATCCGGCCCCGAAAGGGTCCAAATAGGGGGCCGTAAACACCATTTTGCCCGGATTTGCCACAGCTTTTTGGTACCACTCTCTTTGGCTCGGGTCATATGACTTGTCCATTAGGGCTCCGGGATATACGAGGAGTACCCCATTGGCTGTAGTGATGTATTTCCGAACGATGAACTTTGACATTTCACTCGACACTAGTCTGGACTTCCAATAAGGAACCACTCGAGTGATTGTGTGGACATCATCTCTCACTGAGCTCTTCAGTCCAGGATTGGCTATCAGTTTAGTGTTGTCATTGAGGAACGCCATATATCTCTGAACCATAAGAGTTGTCTCATTCAGTCTTTCGGTTTGGTTTAGATTTAGGAACGCTTTGGACGACAGGAAGAGAGTTGCCGTCTCTGTGATCGCCAACTGTTTGAGGTGTCGGCACAAACCGGGAGGACTTGAACTCAGATCCAAGTGATGGTATGCGAAGTGGGACTCCTTATCCAATGGAGAGGTTATGGTATCAGTTATGGCATCAGTTATGGTCTGCTGTTTATGATTAGTCTCAGAAGTGACCACAACTACTATGTATGGCGAAGAGTGGACGCGATGCCAGACATACGTGAGGTTTATGTCTTTCAGTTCGGTATCGATCGTATAATTGGCTTTTGGAGAGCCGAGCTCTTCGGTGGCCACTGACCGGAGCCATTGGGTCATCCGTTTGGACACAGACTTGAGATCGGGATCGGTTTGGGTGAGACCTGAATCGATCTGATTGTAAACCACATCACTATCTTTGTCGTTGACCTCAAATGTATTGGCGGTATCGGCGGAAGAGGTGGTCGTCAATAGGATTAGTGTGAGAGTGAAGAGGAACAACATGATGACATCGGTTTGGCAGTGATGGCAGTGGTGTCGGTTCACTCGGCCGACATTTGGTGACCGCTTGTCGTCAATCGCTTCTTCACTTCAATACAAAGGAGTCATTAACTCAACGCTCAATACAATAGACAACTCCAGTGCAACCTCTTTATAGTCTAATCACGGTTTGGTCTCTCAAATCAGCATTCATTCAAAATTTCCCATTGTTTTCACTAAATATTGCTGAAACATTATTTAACTAGCTAGTTATTAATAGTTATCAAGTTAAAATTGAGCAAAAACACTAAAAATAAGCATGTACATTTAACGAGTCACAACGGGTTTTATGAGCGAACGAGTGCTGTCTATTGGCTGAGAGTGTGTTCCTCTGGGGCTATAAAACGTGAGAAATAGTTTTCACACTAAATACAGGCACTGGTAGTGGTGTTGGCCTCTCTTTGAGGAGTCGGCTCATGAAAGGGCCGACACCGTCGACACCATCCACACCATCGGTATCTCTGTTCCCCTCTATAACTGGTTTTTTCACAGCTTTCGCACATTTATTGAACATTTATCATATATATGTTTGAGTGGCGTTCCCTCCGTTCCCCTCATTATCATCCCATTCCTCTTCACTAGTACTCACAAGAGCTCAGAAGACTCGACAAAACTTACAAACAGTTTTTTGCACAAAAGATTAATTTTCTTCTCTCACTCAGTCAGGCCTTGGCTCCAGGTTTGCACTTACCATGGGTTAGATGGGTAATGGCTTTTCGGTTCACCTTTCACAGTGGGATTTTTTGTAATTCAATATCGAGTAAATTGACTTTCTCTCCACTCGATTGATAAATAGTTACATAATCTGAATTTGATTACAGAGGGTTTGGTGAAAATCTGACTCAAGTGTCTCGTATTGAGTGGTATCCAGGTTTCAGATTATCAAAAGATTATCTTGCATTCAATAGCTCTATAGTACTCCAGAATATTATAAATATTTATTTAATATTTACCTTAATATTTTGATATTTTTACCTTTTCACTTTCTAAACACAGCTAAATGTATCGGTAATTTATGATTAATCGTTTTGAAATTCAGTCATTTCAAAATAATCTAGTGAAGAATGTGTTCAATGTTCTCTGTTCAATGTCCTTGAACAGATTAATTAATTTATCATGCTTCAATGGCTTTTTAATTACTACCAATGAAAGTGATAAATAAGTATTCAAAGTAGAGGAAAGTCTTCCGAAAATTATGGTTTTGTTTGAATGTTAAACAATAGACAAGTATTTCCAAGAATTTGTTTGCACACAAATAAGCCATTACTGGGTATAAGGGGTAACCACGATAATAATTTTATCAAAACCCTTACAATTTAATCGCTTATCCAGAAATATGATATTTAAAAATTATAATTTATGAATATAATTAATTTCAAAACGTGATAAAATAGATTCCATGGTGATTTAGGTAATTTGAAATTTGGTAAAATATCTAACCAAGGTACTTAAATTAATTATAATGTCCTAAAATGGAATTCACGCTTGGTTGAACATCATTTAGTCCAGGTGCAGCCGTCCTAAAGAAAATTAGCTTGATTATAAAATAAATTCAAATTACAATCATTAGTCATTCAGTTTCGCTCATTTCGATCTTCAACATTCAATAATATTCAACTAGTAATTTAAGTTTAAGCCAAGTTGTAGTGAACTTTCACATTTCAAAATGTTTCGGATACTGAATATAGTCTTCATATTTGCATTTTTATCATTGGTTTCGCACAAAAGTGAGTTTGGAATTAATTAAATGCTCAATGAATTAATTAAATTTCCCTAATGGGTAGTAATAATGGAAATAATGATTATATTTTGTGCCGGTTTAGTGAAAATTTTGCCCATTTTTCACACTTTAATATGACTTTTAATTCAATTTATGTTATATTTGATGCGAAAATCCTTTAAATGTTTTATTGCTTTTATTCCTTTAGTCAGATGTGTTCCGATAGCAGGGGTGGAAA
Organism: Liebstadia similis; assembly: GCA_034689365.1. Lineage (NCBI taxonomy): Eukaryota > Metazoa > Arthropoda > Arachnida > Sarcoptiformes > Liebstadiidae > Liebstadia > Liebstadia similis. Next base: position 4,854 of record JAQGAJ010000525.1, read on the forward strand.
GGGAGTCAACGTCTAACCGACAGCTCGACTTCCCCGACGGCAATGAGATTCCGGGCGATGTCGTGCCGAGCATTCCAAACCTCCCACCGCGACAATGGCCCGGCAGAGGCGGGCCCTCCAGCTCTGGAGGACTTCTCAATACGATCGTTGGCTTCTTTAAGCGAATGTTGGGCTTCGGTAGTAGTGATGGAAACCAAGACTTTGATGGACAGGATTCCAGTCAGAGAGGAATCTTGGGTTTTATAAGAAGAGCCTTCGGCGGTGTAATCAATACCGTGATGAGACTTATTGGTGTACGAGGCTCGAGGGGATCAGATCCTGACTCCGAAGTGGAATTCCCCCTGAGAAGACCTCGCGTAGAACCGTTACGCGCAGCACCACGTCGTACTTGATCATTTACCATGATGGAAAAATCAGTTTTATATTCTTGTTAATTATTTATATTTGTTGTTATTAAAATTCAAAATAATTGTGATTTATCTCTCATAAATTGTCTAGTTGGTATTTATCGGAGTGCTTGTGGTATATTCCACAATGGTGCATTGTTGAATATCGGAGTAATTTATCAAAAAATGATCAAGATAATAAAAAAGCTAAATTTCTGTCAACTTTCCGCTCGATTACTCGGATTTTGTTTCTAAATATTTGTTTATTCAAACGATTAGATTATATTTTGATTGACTTCGCGATCGTTTTTCCATTGAATCCAATTTCGAAATAATTATAATCGGAATCGTTTTCAACACCAATAAAGCCTTTGATTACACACCAAGTGTTCATTCAATAAAATAACAATTATCTAGATAATTAATCTTCTATTATCTCTCACTTATCACTAATATTCTCATGGAATAGGAATCTTCTAATCTGTATCTGTCGAGTGGTTCACCTCTTCAAAGGTGAATAATATATCATCGATTCTTGAAGAACAAGGATTAAGACATAGATTCTATAATTATTTGATATAATTTAAGGTAAATTCAAAATTTTTAATCATTTGAAGCCCTGAAGAAGACCTAATCGATTGATTGATCGAAAAGATTCGGCTCATTCTTCTTAAGACCTAAAAAACTTTTAACTTGAAAAAAGTTTAAATTAATAAAGAAATTTTATTGTTTATAATTAACTACAAATAATACTAAATAGAGTATAAAATTATAAAAATGTTCAAAGTTTATAGAAAAAATCAGAATCATTTGAAGACAAATACCGAGATTATTGTTCGCAAGTCTGGAGTGTGAATAAGGCGTTGATTGGCATAAGTGAGTACAATCGATACTAAACACTATCTCCGAGATAAATGTCATGAAATAGTGAGTAAACAATAAAACTAATGATAAAAAAGGTAATAATTTTCATCTCAGACTATAAGCGAAAAATAATTGTGAGGAACGGCTGCTCAGAGGGAACGGTGTATATCAGGAGTGGACAAACAGTTCGAGTGAAATACTGGCGCCTAAGAAGATAAGGTGAATGAGGCCGCAGATAAGCGAAAACTTTGTGAACAATTTCCAAGAACATAGTCGGAGTGATAGGAGGAATGCAAATATGATTATCAGAAGAACTATCGATGTGTAGGGAAGTGCAGAGCTCTCGATGTCGACGAACGCCTGTCCGTAGTCTCCGCCGCTCTCAACCAAATGGATCAGACACTTGAGGAGCCACGGAAGCCCTAATCCAACCACAATCGCGAAGATGTTGGACGCGATGGCGGCCGCGATGCCCATTGAGGCCAAGCCATTCTTCCGGATCACGATTATAGAAGTAACCAGATCTGGAACTTTACCATCGAGGAGATAATTGTTAGATTAATGGTAAGCCTGGTGAATGCCCAGGTGAAATATTCTAGGTAACCCCTAATAATTCTATTCCTTGCTCTTCTAGGGATTCTTTCCCTCTATGAATGATCAGATGGCTTACCTGCAGAGCCGGCCGCCAGTATAGTCATGCCTGAGATGGTCTGTGGGATGGATAGGGTGTCGCCTATTGTCGCCAAAGAGAACAATAATTATCAATTAACTAATTGAAAGGACATTCAATCAATTACTTAATCCACTGATCGCCCAAACAGTTCCGTACGAGAGTCCCGTCAACCACGCGATCGAACCCACGAATGTAAAGAATGGCCATCTCTTGGGCAGAGTTATGTAGAACAAGATGTAAACTGGAGAGAGAATGATCGAGCAGAAGCAGTTGCCCATAAGACTGCTCTCGATCGGCTCCTCTTCTATTTGTTTCAACTTCTTGGCGATTATCTCTTCGTAGCCATTATTATGGTTATTGTTGTAACTGTGGCTAAGAGTGTGTTTCTGGTAGTGTCCATATTCGGCCGATTCTTTGTTGCCTTTGGCCAACTGTTCCAGAATACGGAGCGCCTTATCGTTAGCGCCCATTAGTGGTGTGCTCTCAGCACTGTTCAGAGGTTCCGGTTTACAGGTCTCTATGTCCAGAGTCCTGTCTTCGGACCTCATCCGCAACTTTGCGTTGTATATCATTACTCCGATATAGAGTATGAAGAGTAGTGTCAGCAGTGAAGAGTCAATTCTAGTGGTAAATTGGGTGGTCATCATGGGTTTGAGGACTTCGCCAGACTTACAGGTCAACTCTATTGTCTTTTATGACAAGGATCAGGACAATAATTGATAGGATATAGAAGAGGGTATCTCTGAGTATTGGCAACGCTTCCAATTTGATAGGCTTTCCGATGAAATAAGCGACGGCCACACCACAGGCCGCCGGAATGGCCAACAGATTGAAGACCGCACTGCCGATGATAGCACCCGTTCCGATGTCATTGCTGGTGAAGAAGACACCGATTGCTGAGGAAAATATCTCCGGTCCAGATGTGCCGATCGGTATTAGAATAGCTCCGGTGATGTCGGGCGGCAAATGAAATTCTAGAAGAGGTTAAGAACAGGTTATGAAGAGATTGTATCTTTGATCTGATCCGTGTCTCACTTACTCTGTCCAATGTATTCAAGCGAAGAGACAAAGTACTCGTCACACAAGTAGGCTATAGCCAGGCATGAGTAGAGGAATACTGACAGTTTGAGAATAAGATCACCGATGAAATGGGCCTATGTTTGCATAGAGTCAGGTCAGAGGTCAGACAGGTTCAAACAGGGTAGTAGTGGTAAGGGATCAGTCGATGATGATCACAATGATGGTCACAGCAAATGGAACACACAACTTGATATTTAACATTTTAGCCATGATAACACATTCTTCACATACACATTATACTTACCCCGATTACATAGAACTACACAGAATTTTAAACAGTTTAAAACAATTTAAAACAAGATAAAATCAAAAATAATAACAAATGGTTATTACTGAAAAAGATGGAAATATCAATGATATAAAAATGGTAATCTTGCAACCGGACGCTTGTTTAAGGCTCCCGTGTTGTCAATGTTTACAAATCTATTATCTCTTAGATATCTAAAAGAAATAGCGGGATAAAAAACAGAAAACCGTAATTTGCCAAAGAGTCAAAATGAGCATCTAGGTACATTTAAATACTAATTGTCAAGTGTTGTGTCAATGTAGTGCAAGGTCTATTGTTTTCTTGTCTTTTTAACAAGATATTATCGTATTCTTACGTTGTTGTTCACTCCAGAATGGTCTTCAAGCTGATGCTGTGTTTCGTTCCAATTGATCCGAAAGGTGTCCTCGACTTCGGCCGAGGGGTTCGGAATAGTTGTCGTGTGCTTTGCGAGGCTATAACAGTGACCATTCGATACTGTGATTGCAAACAATATTACTTTGAATAGCAGTAAAGCTTTTGCCATAACTTGGTTAACACCAGGCGATGAGTAAACTTGTTTTCCGCAAACATATTCTCTTATATACCACTCGGGAGTGGCGTTCGGTCGGCGCAGGCATTGGCCCAACGGCTGGCCTCTAATCCAATCGCTGTTCGATTAGATAACCACAGCTCTGGTATATCTGAATACACGTGCAATCAATGGACTATCTATTCCTAGTCAGTCATATGACTGGATGAGCAAGAGATGGGCAAAGAATGAGCAAGGTCGTCATGATTTCCCATGATGAATGAAACCCTCAGGGGGTCTGATTTGTAGCCAACATAACTAGATTAAAATTTAGATCAAAATTTCACATGGAAACTCTGATAACTTGATAATCTGTGCTCAATGTGAGAAATTGTAGAAAAGCCAAGAACTTTATCGTCAATTTTTCAATTGATGTTTCGGTCAATTGTGTGAATACCAGTCCATAGCAACTGATGAGCTATTGTTTTGTATCAAAGCTCAGGGAGTCTTCCCATTGAACTATAATCCAAGTATTAATTGGCTCTCAAAGTGGAATTTTACCCAAATTTCGCTCTTATATTATCTCTGATATCTTGTCCATTATCTACGATCAGAGCTACTTATGATTGAATTTCAATCGCGCAAAAACTCCGAAAAGGAATCCGTTTTAACCTCTTTTTGAAGAAAATTCTTGATTACAAACAAAGTCACGGAATCTCAATAAACATTTTGAAATGAGTTAAATGACTTGATTTAAATTCATATAATAATCTCTAATATGCAACAAATATCTAGTCATTAGACGTGATAAACATTCAGACGATCTAATCCTTGGATCAATTGATTCTTTGCACTTCAGACAGACTTTTCTCAATGATATGCAAACTATAAAAAGAATAAAAACCTTTCGCCGAAAACATCTTTTGAGCCGACGATAACTTATTAAGTGTTTCTTAAATAACCCTAATTGTGACCGAGGGATGGGTATAGGGTTGCATATATCAAGATAATTAAGCTGGCATTTAAATATAGTTATTGACACCAATTGTTTTGATCAAACTTGGTTTTGTTTGACCGGAGTCTCATTTAAGGTTCAATTATCTGCTTATTTGTCGATACAATTGATTCAATAATCAATAGACAGGTATCTAAAAGACTGATAAAAAATTGTTTTTCACTTTTTTCCCGATTATCTCAAAAAAAAATTCTTATGCAAAGAATAATATCGATATCAATCGTGTGCTCTTTCAAAGCAATTCCATCCCGGGATTGATTATTTTAAGCCGGGTTCTCATTGTGAGCTAAATATGATCCGCAATTGATTTGTTGTGATCTTTTGAATTCTTATTGTAATGGATATTAAAAATAGTTTGAAATACTTGGTATCAAATCTAAGACTAGATTCTAAGTGAAATTAATTATTCAAATTATGTATATTTATTAAAATTTATATAAAAATTCAATTCAATAATACTTGACTGACATGAAGAAGATGTTAAAAATTGATCAATTTTTCAAAATTTGGAAATATTTTATGTAAAAAAAAATTATTTCAAAGTGTATTGCAATTAGATTTAGAGCTAATTTCGGAATTAATTCGCAACAAATGACTTATACGAAAGGAATTTAGCAAAACTTGATTAAATGGTAGGGTATTTTCGAGAACTACTTAACCATGATTACAGTCAATAATGACAATTACTGTAAACAATATATCGTTGACATAACGAGACATTAATTGTAATAAAGTTCATAAATCAATGGAAACAAAGTCAGAGCACAACTGACAGTCACGTAAATAATTGAGATGTTTGACAAACAAACGATAGGCCACGATATCTATCCATCCCATGATAACTTTGCCGAGGTTTGAATGTCCACTATGTCATCGCTGGTCAGATCAGATCGGACTTTGAATGACATTCTTGGTATGAGTGCTCATCTCGTGATAGTTTGTGTTTAGTCTCAAAATTTTCAATGAACTCGATAATTATGAAATTAGTTTGATCAGGTAAATGCCTGGTAATCGTGATCACTGAACGCGGTTAGCCTTGAATTTCTATTTTCGGAACAATTATTAAGTGTTTATCACCAGAAGAGGTCTAATCTTTTTAATAAACTATTCCACCGTTTATTTGAGAATAGATTCTATTTTGAAAACATTGGGATTTAGGAAATGGAAAATATTTACCATGTTTCTTATTTTCTATGTTGATCGCTACTCATAATTGTGCTTGATGATTCCATTTTGATTGAAATGGCTTGATAACAACAAAAATGAAAGTTCGGTATCTATTATACTTGAAATGACCTAGTTGATAGAGAGAATATGCACGGGATTCAATTTGCCCTAATGACAATGCCCTATGACCTTAGACCACCACTCAAACACTTTTACATTTACTCCATTTTATTATCTAATTTAAAGATAACTAATTTAGATAAGGATTTTCCATCAAATTTTACATCAAATTCAAATTGAAATTAAATAATTATTAATTTCCATTAGTTCTGTAAATTTAGTCATTTGGGAAATTTTTGGATACAAATAAAGAAAAAAAAACTCAAAATTATAAATCAAATAATTATTTCAGTATTGCATCTCAAAAGACAATCAAATAGAAGAGATTAGATTAGATAAGAGACGATCCGTCGCACAAATACTTGAATCGCGATTGTGATTCACATCAGCTCAGCAACTGATCCGCTCTGGTCTGGACTGGACATCGATCCAAACCCTTATGCTTGCATTCAATGGACACTACATTCGAGTACATTCGAGTTCATTATCCTTTGACAATTACACCGGACATTCAATCAAGATTTAGTTTGAATATTTCCAACTGAATTGAAATATTGCATGTTATGAATCAGGTTTGGTAATGATAATGAAGGCTAAAACAAACAAGATCACATTTTAGAGTGTTTATTTGCCATTCGATAAGCCAGAAGTACGATGATGATTCTAGAAATGTTTAGATTTGGGTTAATAGCGGTAAACAAATTGAGGGCAATGTACCGGAGAATCCTGAAGACTACAACTATGAGTTCCGCTTTCCATCGATGTATTTTCATCCGAACCTACATTAACACTGAAATAGAATCGAAACACTTATATAGAAATCTATATCTTTTTGCGAGTCTTAGGCGTAAAGCGTTGTAATGCGTGCTATGATAACAATCCAGATGTTTGGGATGTTTGGGATGTTTTGGTTGATTCTGAAACTATTGAAGAACTACTTTCACGATCAGAATGCCAGTCAGTGTCTCATCTGTCGCAATATAATATGATTGTTGGTGAAGCAGTTGCTAACCTTAGCAAACCTTGGACTTATCCCAATCCTTATCTATCTTAAAATAGATAACAGTCTTATCAAAAGGCATACACAGACCTTGTGCTGTTGTTTTTCTGTCTAAGTTTCAGTGCGACCCACTTGTGTGACCCGGCACACAGTCCACCACAACTAACTTGTTAATTGTAATTTTGTTGATTTCAAACTTTTCCTGCAATTATGTCAATATTCATCTCGAGTTTAAAAACGTCGCGATTCTTAGGATCGAAAAGAATTGCAAAAATGACTTCAATTCTGAACAGAAGAGTTGTCGGACACACACAGCCGTCCCCTCATGTCTACCAGAACTGCATAAGAGCTACGAGTTATGCCGTTCCCAAAGACAACTTAAATCAGTTGAATCCTAAAGTGAAAAAGTTTGTCGAAGAGAAGGCAAAACTATGTCAACCAAAAGAAGTCCATATCTGTGATGGAAGTGAAGCCGAGAACAAGTATTTACTGGATCTGATGCAAAAGCAGGGAATGATTGAACCGCTGCCCAAATACGACAATTGGTATGACTTTCTCTTCTTTGAATTACTTCTAATGACTTATTCTTCAGTTGGTTATCCCGAACCGATCCGGCAGACGTGGCTCGTGTCGAGTCTCTGACATTCATCTCCACTAAGAACAAGAGCGATACCATTCCCACACCAAAGGATGGTGTCAAAGGAACTCTCGGCAATTGGATGTCTCGGGAAGATATGGACAACGCTTTGAACTCGAGATTTCCCGGTTGTATGAAAGGCAGGACTATGTATGTGATTCCGTTCAGTATGGGTCCGATTGGATCTCCCCTCTCGAAAATCGGTATTCAAGTGACGGATTCGCCGTACGTCGTGGCCAGTATGAGAATCATGACCAGAATGGGATCTCAAGTACTCGAAGCTCTTAATAACGATGAGTTCATCAAATGTATGCACTCTATCGGTCAACCGCTACCGATGGCCAAACCGGCGGTTAATAACTGGCCGTGCAATCCATCGAAGACTATTATCGCTCACATTCCAGATAATAATGAAATCAGTTCTTTTGGATCAGGTATTGAATGGCATTTTAACGATTTGACTGAATTTGAGTTCATTTAGGATACGGCGGTAATTCACTTCTGGGCAAAAAGTGTTTTGCTCTACGTTTGGGATCAATTCTGGCCAAGAAAGAGGGTTGGCTCGCAGAACATATGCTCATCCTGGGCATTACCAATCCCAAGGGTGTCAAGAAGTATGTGGTGGCTGCCTTCCCGTCGGCCTGTGGAAAGACCAACCTCGCAATGATGACCCCAACTCTGCCCGGATATAAAGTCGAATGTGTTGGCGATGATATTGCATGGATGAGATTCGACGAGAACGGAGTCTTGAGGGCTATTAATCCCGAATATGGATTCTTCGGAGTCGCGCCCGGAACTAGTGATAAGACAAATCCTAATGCGATGAAAACTATTAAAAGGAATACAATCTTCACAAATGTGGCCAAAACTTCAGAAGGTTTGTGTCCTTTGTGTATGTGATATGACATCTAAAATACCGATTTGTTCTTCAGGTGGATTCTATTGGGAAGGATTAGAACATGAAATAAAGGGAAAGAATATTAAGATAACTTCGTGGTTAGGAGACCCCGATTGGACTCTGGATTCAGATAAACCTTCAGCACATCCCAACTCAAGATTCTGTACGCCCGCGAGTCAGTGCCCAATATTGGATCCCGCGTGGGAGGACCCGAAAGGTGTTCCCATAAGTGCAATCATGTTCGGTGGCCGAAGACCAAAGGGTGTTCCTCTGGTCTACGAGTCTTTGAATTGGAGACACGGAGTACTGGTCGGAGCATCGGTCAGATCGGAAGCGACGGCTGCGGCCGAGTACAAGGGCAAAGTGATAATGCACGACCCCTTCGCTATGAGACCATTCTTCGGCTATAACTTTGGTCATTATGTTCAACATTGGCTTAACTTTGAAAAGAAACCGAATCTAAATTTGCCGAAAATATTTCACGTGAATTGGTTTAGGAAAGGGGAGAATACCAAACAGTTCTTATGGCCGGGCTTTGGTGAGAACAGTCGTGTCCTCGACTGGATCTGCAAACGAGTTGACAACGAAGATGTCGCTCAGGTTTGTCTCATATCTCACCTCAAACTTGACATAAATTAATACTTTATTATCGAAATTCTAGGAAACGCCGATTGGTTTGGTTCCTAAGGAAGGATCGATTAATACCGAAGGTCTGACTGAAGACATCGATTTCAAGGAATTGTTTTCAGTGCCGAAAGACTTTTGGCTCGAAGAGGTTCAGCAGATCCGAAAGTACTTTACAGAACAAGTGAACAAAGACTTACCCGAAGAGATGTGGAACCAATTGAAACAATTGGAAGAACGCCTTCAAAAGTGATTCCTCTAGTCTTTCAATCTTTCAAATGTAAATCAGATCCATATTTATCTTCTAAACCAAATGTATTCAACACTTCATCCATGAATTTATTTGATTTCAAATAATTATTTTTAATAACCAATAAATTTTGATTTTTGTTCAATCATTTGGACATTTAT
>JAQGAJ010000526.1:0-14478 GCA_034689365.1 Liebstadia similis
TGGTGTTTTCACTCCGAAAGACACGAGTTTTGTATTTAATTCATTGAATTTGTTTTTCAACAAACGAATCGCTAATTTGATAGCATTGCAAAACTTAATATACCGGTGCACTCAGTCTCTGTGAACCGGCTCTCGTTCTCTATTTTGCTTTATGTGCTCTTCTCTACGCTCTCTCTTCGGGTTTCTTTGCACCGGAAAAATAAATTATTTGAAAAATTTTTTGGCAAATGCTTTACAAAGAGGTTCTTTGATTTTCTTCATTCTTCTGTCCCTTTTTGTGATTTCAAACTTTCTCTGGATTTATATATTTTCGCGCATCAAATGCTCTGAAAATTTCTTTCTTCTGATCTTCAGTTTGTTTTTTGTCTCAAACACTGTTACTTAACTCTAATCTCTTTCGCCAGTGTTTCTCAAATTGAAGGCATCTTTCGTTAAAGAATTTCGTTTTGGTTTTGCTATCAATTAAACCATAGATTGAATTAATCAATGTTTCGCTCAATTACTGCTTTAAACTCCTTTTTCTTTCCTAACTATAATATTAGTAATCGGTTTGCGATGACTTTAATCCCGAAGACTAAAGACTCGTCTTTCAAAATGTTTAGTCTTTTTTATGCTCTAAAAACTTTTTAATTAATTTTTTCCTATTTATATAAAGAATATTCTTATTCTCAACTTTTTATGTTTTAATATCATAACATTTTTTGAGAATGTATGGCATCTCATGATTCGTGTCCAAAGCGGACGACCAGCACCTTCTTCGCGGTTGTTCTTTGCAATTATTTAACTAGTCTTTAACTAAACTCATTGAAAGAGATAGACATTTGAATGAAGAAATAGCTATCGAGGGATTTTTTGATGACTAATTCATAGTATTCTTCACTCCCTTGACATCGCCCATCCTGTTGGAAGTCGTGGTGATTCACTCGCCTCGAAATATAACTCTGATTATAATTTTAGGAATGTTTTAAATGAAGTTTTATTCTTGAATATTATTTTTTCTTAGATTCAATTGAGTAAAAAAATATTTCACTTTCATTCTTGCAAATCGAATGCATATTCTTATGGTGTGCTCACACTTCCTGAGCCCTACTTCCGGGCCGATACCCAATATTAGTAATTAGGCGCTTCTTTTAGCACTTGAGGGCCATTCGCTCCACCATTTCGTCGCCGTTCCCCTAATATTCAATGAAGAATCTTAACTAAAATAGTGCTCACAAAACAGTGGACTCTTATATGTGTGTTGTGTAATAATAATGAAAGTCCCGAATCGTTTGCACTATTTTTAAAAAAGCCAGCTCTTTATCGCTTAAAGAATTATATATTCATTAAAATAGTAGTAATTATTCATTAGTGGAATGAATTCTTGGATCAGAAGATGCAATGGATTTGTTCGCATAGATTACAGCCTTTGATATGATAGCGATTTGCGTCACTTTATTATTGAATTCATTTTAATGTTAGCTATAATTTATCGCAATTTACGCTCTTTTAAACATATTCTTGGTCTCCAAGTATGGAATTTCGAGCGTTTTCTTCTTCTTCTTCTAGAAGACTGATCTTCACATCTTATGGGAGGAAAATATGAGACAATTATTTGTCGAATCTATTAAAGCGTTTCATTCATTCATTCATTTAAAAGCTCAGATCATTATTAAGGATAGAGTGAGTGTTCGACTCCTCTCGGATGTCGTGCTCGCCGTTAATTGCATTATTCGCTAAATACTTGTTAACAATCGGTTGACAAATGTATGTCTAATAGCGAGCAAAACCTTAAGACAAAAGCCTGAGTTCTCGTCTGATTGTTGTTTCACTTTGAACTCATTTCTATATTATATTTGTCTTTTAATTCTCTTAGTTTTGGCCCATTCTCTACGTTTCTTTACTCCTGAGTGATGCTAAATATATCCCATGATGAAGATGATGGTTGTGGTGCTCTGCTCTGCGTTTAGAAAGTTTGTTAAAAATATAATTAGGAGAATAGCAGAACCGATGCGATGAATAGGACCGGAATGTTCTTGTCGTGAGCGCCGCAAAAATTCTTTTCGCTTTCAATCTATCATTTATTCTGACGACTCGATTGACTAATGAATTTCTATATTGACTCTTCTGTTCCGTATTTTCCGTTTATTTTATTTGATTTATTATCAAACCATATATTTATCATAGATTTCTTAATTTTCATTATTCAAACATCATTTTTGGTCTCCTTTTGTCTTCAATTAATCCCGAGACCAATGTTTTTATCCGATGTCTCGCTTATGAACTTTGTTTTCATTTTAATGATTACTTGGCTCACGACTACTGTTTTCCCACTACTGTTCTCGCACTCCAGGCCTAAAATATGTGATCTCTCTCTCTCCCCCTTACTCTCTTCCATCTCTCTTGTGATCTCATTTCGATTCTTTGATATATTCTCTCAGATTTGTCTTATTTGTTGTTTTGATTTCATTGGGTTTTAAATCTTCTTTTTATAGAAAAGTCATTTCATTTGACGAATTGACTGATCACTGATTCTATCGTTTCAATTGATTTCAATATAAGTGTCACAATTGTCACAAATTTCTCTCCCCTTTCAATCTTTTTTTCGACAAATTTTTGTTTTTCTCACTTGACTTGTAGTCCGTATTGACTGACATTTGAGTTCTAGAATCAGTGAAAATAAACATCATTTTGACTAATTTTTTGGTTCATTAGAAGCAAATTATTTTTAAATAATTTCTAAATTCAATTCTCATTTGATATTTTCGTTTCCTTGAGTTTTGTCATTCAATTTCTTGGTTTTCAATTCGAGTCTCATTTATAGAGTCAAACGAATGCTGAATAAAACACTTTTTGGTTTTTTTTCTTCCTTTGATTTCAAAACTCGAATTTAATGAATATTCCACTAATAGTTTTGATGGCAAATTAAATTCTGGGCATATTTTAAGTACTTCTTCTTAATTATTTTCAACCGAGTATATCATAAAAACTTGTGTTTGTCTTATGAAAACTTTTCGAGTATTTTGTTCTTCGTTTCGAGGAATTCATTATATTCTTGATTCTGATTCACATATTTGTGTCCGACTGCCAGCTCTGGTGACAACTGGCACTGCCTTTCACTCCGGGACATAATTCAAGAATGAAAGCCCTCTCTCTTTAAGAGAACTGTTGATAACTTGTTTGTTAGCCATTCATTATATTTTTGATAATTTTTTCTTTAATTTACTGTTTATTATGAGCTTAAAAGATAAATATTATGCCGAATGTCTGTCCCCTTCACTCTTTACGCTCTATATAGACATATGCCGTCCCATTCATTAGATAACAGTTTTGTTTGTTTTGTTTCAAATATTCTTCAGATTTATTGTTAATAAATCAGTTTCTGAGCACTTATTTTGTGCTTTTAATAGCATTTTTTAATCCGTTCGTCAAAAGTGCTATACTTTTGAGCACTTTTTCTGCATTGATTGCGAAAAAAAATTCAATTCCTTTCACGCTTTCATTGATGCAAAACATTTTGAATCTTCTTATTCGGCAAATTCTGTTCCAAAAAATGCCAATTCGTGTTCACATTGTGTTTGAGTGAATCAATTGTTTTGGTGACGACTCTCTTGTAAATCGGTTCTGGAATTTCGTATCGATTATTGTACTCTTAAGTGACATAACTTTACAAATTGTTTTGTATTTCGAATCTCTATTTTACATCAATTTTAATGCTTTATTACTTTCTGTTTCGAAGAATTTAATCTTAAAATAGTTTTTTTTTCAAAGAAATTCTTCAAAAACCTTTCTCTCACTGTATGTGTGTTTGTATGCGCTTAAGAGCTCTTACATTGAGTGTCGAATCTTAGACTGAAATCCCATTAATTGTTATTTTAGACTCACTTTCCGATAGACTGTCCCTCTGTTCGGATTGTTGTGTCAATTCTGACGATTAATGTCCTGCCGTTCCTCTCGAAGTGATCTCAATCTCCCACTCGATCAGCCCATCCGTGCCATCATTAGGTGCGACACATGGACTGAATTACTGCCATATTCTCTGCTTTTCACTACTCATTAATTTATTATAGTTTTTGTGTTCAACTGTTCGCTCGGTTCCACGTTTTTGATGTATTATTACCCAAAATCCGGACTCAATTTTAGGCGTTTGACAAGTGATAGATGACTGTCACCCGTGCTGTTGAGCCGGTCGTCCAATTGGCGCATCTCATCACTACTTGTGGTGTCGTAACAGCACTTCCCAAATAAGATTCTTTGGGATCCAATTTGTATTGGCATTAGTTTATACCTTTCCTTTCCATTCCGAACCGATTCCTTTGAGAAGACCTTCTTTTTAGATCTATATTTCATTCATAGATTTTAATGAATAGTTTGTTTGCCATTGATTTCAATCTTAATTTTTTTTGTTGAATGAAATTGAAATTTACAAAAATGGTAATCGTTTGGAGGTTTGCAATGGAATTAAGTCTATGACTCAAATGATTGATTAAATGAGCAATAATTTCATGCAATTCTCTCCTATAATGAGATTCTGGTCTTCAATTTGAATACTGTTTTTATCTCTAAAGTTGTTGTTTGTCTGACAATCCTTTCCATTGATTGGTCGCACTTCTGGAGCACAGCCCCAGTATTTCACTGAAGAACTGGGACTTTGAATATGATTAAAATATCATGGGATGGGCCCGATATCCATATTCGTTAGTGTTGTCCTTGATCATTTGTTATTTTTGCTAAGAATATAAATCAAAAAAAGAGTTTTGGCATCGATTGAGCACCAGTTGAGCCCACAGATGACCCCCGGAGGTCGTCCCAGAGCTTCGGTGAAACCAATAATTAACTGGTAATTAATCACTTCTTGTGGGCACTCAATGACTGTCACATATATATCGTTTTGCGATACCGATTGTGTGCCAAACTGTGTAGTCGTTTCTCATCGCGCACACAGTCTTTGAACTTGTTTTTTGTTACGAATTATCATTTCCTTAACATATCGTAACCGAAAACGATGTCATCTAATATGCATACGAGTAATGCCTCACTCATTGAATTCATTCATTAAAACCAATTGGTTTTATGTGTTCATTGAGAACAAAACCAGTGCTCAGTCCATAATCCGTGCCCACACTTATGCCTTATCCTCATCTGCCCTCCCATTGCCTTCTCTCCTATCTATTGATGTATTTATGCTTATCATTAGTGTCTTATATACCACTTCTCGTCTTTTTATTTTAATACCCGTTTCTCTAAATTTAGTTCCATTTCCGACACATTTTTGATCGCCATTTGGATCCGAAGAATAATTTTGTTTCATTGCTTTCAATCCATAACTATCTTAGACTACGTTCCGATCATTTGACGACTTCTCACACTTTTGGCTTTAAATCCATTATTTGTTTACCCATTGAAAATTCAATTAAGCATTATTTCTATTATCATTCAACTCGATTACAATCTTGTGATGATTGATGTGAGGTTCGCATCGATGGGTTCAGTCCCTAGTCGTCCACAAGTAGGCCAAAGGGGTCACACATTCGTCGAAACCAATTTCAATGGCATTCAAATACTCGACTCAATAGTTATTGTTCACAATATTCAAAGATTGAGATTTGATTTGAATATGAATTCAATTGATATAAACATAAACTGGTTTTGTGCCAGAGATGAATAGATGAACCCCTCTTTAGTGAACCTCTCTGTAGGCCAGTCTCAGTCAATCATTTAGTTCTTCGTAATTATCAACAATTTTCTTCTCCTAATTGCGACAACAATTTGTCCTCCGATACCAATTCTGTCCCAAAGATCAAAGTAATGCCTAAATAATGATCTGTCAAAAGCAAAAATCAAGAGTTTCTCTCGAATTATCTCCAATTTAATTGGAGATCCAAAAAATATTTATTCAATCCTAAGCCAAACATACGACTAATGAGTGAATATTTTAGCGAAAATATTGATTCAATGGTTTTCCTCAATCACACACTTCTTGTCGTCTTTTTTTTCTTTATTTGGTCGACAAATGAAAAATTGATTCAAATCTTTTAAACACATTTCTTGGAAATGTTTCAAACAATTGAAAGACTAAACATTCTAAGCATAGATTCAACTCTAATCTCGACTACTCTTCATATGCGCTCATATTTTCCGATATGGGACTCAAATAGTTATGAATCAAACAAATTGTTGTCAAGTCTTGGCTTCCGATCCTTTTTTTAAGGTCCAAGAGTACTATGAACTGAATGATCAGCGAAATGAGCCCAATGTGAACCCAGAATTGCTCAATAGATCATTTCTCTTCTTCTCATCCAAACCATTGAAACACATCTGACGTATAGTGAGTGCAGTTTATCAATGGCTTAACCCCTTTGAGAAGAGACTGTTCGCTCATATGATCACAATTTAATGAATGAGTTATTTCACTCTTAAGAATGGCTCAGCTTTTGATTAACTGCCGAACATTTGCGAACTCTTTCATCCCTTACTGACTGAGACACTGAATCTCTGTTTGAAATGCATTTCAATTAAGATATTTATTCTCCAAACCCTTATTCGATACAAACATCGGGAATGAGTGATACCTTCGATGGCAACCCATAACTACTCCAAAACACTCGATTGGATCTCATTATGCAATTACTTATCGGCCATAACTTATCTCAAATCACTATTGAGGTGTCTTTCTTTCAACACCAGAGCTATTGGTAATGACTTTTTGATCGGTTATTTACTTAATCTAATCGTTCTTCGGATCGATTTTCAGATAATTTTATCGCTATTTCAATACTCAATACAATCGCCAGACTTTTCCTCTAATGTCAATTCAAAATACCGGATATTATGTGAAATGAGTTTTGTTTTTGTACTAACGATAAGCAACAAAATTATTTTCCAGTCATATCTCACAAACAGTTTTATAGCGATTTTAATCGTGAAATCTCTGATCATTTCAACGCTTTTTACGAGAAACGAGAGAAAACTAAGAAAAAGGTTTTGCAAAAAAATAACATATTTTGTCATAATTTTTGTTCGCATTTCTTGGATTCTTAATATTTATGGTCTATTTTTATAGTTTGTTCTAAAAGTTGTGTTATATGTGCTTTGAATAGCTAGAGTAGATCTATATTTTGATTTCATAAGATCTTGGTCAATATTTCATCAAGTTGTCTATTTTGAAATGTTTAGTGACTACTTTAAAATTTTTCTCAGTTTTAAATCGGAACTGCATTACCAAAGATCCGGGTATTCACTCGATTCTATGTAGTTCTCTGATACCTATTTTGTGAACAGACTATTCACCAATTTTTTTGTTTCCTCTGTCTCTCAAAAGCGAAAGTTTTTTTCGGAAAAAGTTTTTGAATTATAACAGCAGTTAATGAATGTCTAACGAAATGTCTATTCGGTTATATTTATATAAGATTTTCGGCTTTCGTTTGGCGTTAAATAAATTCTTCCGAGACTTTTGTTTTGGATCCAGAATTTTGTTCCTTCTTTTTCACTGATTCTTCTGGTGTTTTGGGTCTCAAAAAGCATTCGCTTTCTGAAAATAGTCGCCAAAATTTCTAATTTTGAATTGTCGTAGACTTTTGTTTGGATCAGAATCTCAAAAATAATTTTGTTTCTCACCGGAAATCTAATGACTAGTTTTGTTTTATTTCATTAGTTTCTTAAATGAATTACGAATTAAGTAATTTCTTTCGTTTCTGATTGTTATCTGATTTTTCTCAGATTTGATTTTAATTAAAAATCGAGACAAAAGTTCGATTTTATATTCTGATTCTTGATTAAGAAATCATGAATTTGTGTCTTAATTGAAGTCATTTTATGTTTTAAATATCAAATGTTTTCGTTTTCTTGTTTTCTGTTCCGAAACTCGATATTGAAAACTCTTTTTGCTTTTAAATTCTCTTTCACTCGAATCCGAATATTAAACGATCTTTAGTTAGGAATCAGCACTTATTATGACACTAGAGATACCGATTTAGGGACTAATGGTTATACCCTTGGGCTCAAAGGAACCGCACATTTATATATAATTTCCTTAAATTCATTGCTTTTAATATAATCTAATTAACCTATGCTTTAATCCAATTCAACTAAATTTATTCAATTCTGAGCTCATTTTCTTCGAATAGGAAAAGAGTCTGAAATTCAAGTCTGAATTCAAACAAATTTCTTTCAAACCAAAACATTTCGATGAAATTGCATTTCTAACCCTTTCCTGTCATCCAAAGCCTTGTCATTCCTGTTCTCGCAGACAAACAATTTGAATGAAATCTCAAAAAGTAATTAAACTAAAGATCTCTAATCGATGTGACTTTCTCTTTGACCCACAGCTCGAAAAGTTAATATCGAAGAACTACTTCTTGAATCTGTCGGCCAAAGAGGCCTATAAGGCGTTCGTCAGAGCGTATGACTCGCATTCACTGAAGCATATCTTCGACGTGAGCCGACTCGATCTGGTCAGTGTCGCCAAATCGTTCGGCTTCAGTGTCCCGCCATTCGTAGACTTACGTGAGTACTCTTCGGCTGTCACTTCAACTGCCAGTCCTCCCCAACCCTTGTCTCTAATGAATTAGACTCTCAATCAGACAAATCATTTGTTTGACAATTATTACTCTTTCTCTCTCTTCAGCTATTAATACATTGAGTGCTAATATCTTTTATGTGTTTAACAGCCGTCACCGGCGCTAAGAAGGCCAGAGAGCAGTCCTTCCGGAAGAGTTCGGGACGAAAGGCTAACTATTCGATGCCAGCAGTGGTCGGACGGAAAAGGGCCGAGAAGTCAGTCATCTATAGACCGATTCCGATACACAAAGACAAGCGTCAGTTCAGCCGATAATGACTACTAATTATTAATGTTTTCAATCCATTTGTTATTGAAATCCATATTTGGTTTTGATTACAATTTAATTAAAAATAACACTTATTTTTCAGTTTTGATATGTTTTTTGTGTTGGCATTCATTGCTCGCCAGCGCTTACATAATAGCTTACGCCTCCGCACAGGCAGTCGAAGCAGTGGTTCGAGGCTTTTGTCAGATTTGTGACTACTTTTTGGGAGTTTTTCTCACTTTAATCGCATTTACGATCAAATCTTATAATTAAATACACTATTAATTAGAGAATTGTGTTTCGAAATACATATTTCTATTGCAAAACAGTTTCCGTTTCTCTAAACTCATGGTATTTGTGTTTGAAATAGAAATTTAGTTCAGATTTAAAACTAAATTAATCGCTAATAAATCAAAAGATTAACAAAAGATTAAATTTAAGACCATTTTTGGATCACAAGAGAGCGTGAAATATGGACTCAACTAATCTTGAGATCTGTGGTCGCGATCCACGGGTCGGATGTATGGGAGGTATGGTATGGTTTGGTATGGCATGAGGTATGGCATCCCTTCGGCACTCCTCCGCATCCAAATGTTGTAACGTTGTTAACGATTGCCAGTCATTCCCGTTTGGGACTGACTGTCAGCTCAGGACTGACGTCACGGGTGTTGAGCACTGGTTTGGAGCACATGTGCGCTCTCTGTTCTACCTCTGCTTCCCTCTGCGTCTCTCCCTCTCCCTGTGCTCTGAGGGTTAGTCAAGAATGCAGTGCACATCCAAACGGCACTCCAGAGTCGGTGCTATTCATTGGTTTGTTATCGCTTTAAAAGTTTTTAAGAGAAAAGTTTAGTCAAAACTCGTCCGGCGTTTGAGTACATGAATGCGTCTCTGAGTAGAGCCGAGAGACTGAGTGAGTGAGCCTTCAGTCAGACCTCTGTTTGTGTTTCACTTGAGCTCTGACTCCAAAGACTGACTCCAAGAGTGCAATCATTACTTGTTTTGGTCTCACATCGACTCAATCGGAACTCATGTCTGGCCATATGATCGGTCACTGAAGACCATTGAAGACCATCACTGAAGAGCTGATACACTAATCAAAAGCCGAACACAACTGATCCCCAAAAATGTCTTTCACTGAAGATATAAAATAATCGAAACGGTTTGTCAACTGTTCTCAAGTCAATCATCGAGTCATCCATTTCTAAGACACTGATCACTACCACATCTAATCTGTGCCACAATGGGTGAGAATAGTAACTCTTCGACGACCAACTCGTCCAACAACAACATCTCAATGCAGTCGACGGCCGACTATTTGGCACAACTGCTCAAAGACCGCAAATCTCTTTCGGCCTTTCCTAACATATTCCTCCACATCGAGAGACTCCTCGACGAAGGTATGTCTCTTAAGGATCACCTATTCTTCGACTATCTATTGACCGATAATTGTCTTTACTTTAATACAAAACTCGTGACTCGAGTTGTCGTTAGCTTTGGTTTGTTTTTACAATTGATTTATGCGTTTATTTTGCGATTCAATTGATTTGACTTTTTATTAGTTATTTGTTTTGATTTTGTTGTTGTTCTTCACTCAACAGATCCGTTCAGTGATCACCACTGAAGTCGTGCGCGCACTCAAAGTGCCATTAAGTCAAGGCTTTGGTCTCTAATTGTCTTTAATTAGTCGTTAATAGCCTTTCATTTCAATTGTCTCTCACTATAACTGATCCCTTCCTCAGAGGAATCTCTTCACTGACTGAACAATGGGTTTATGAAATGCAATACAATTTTAATGCCTTTTAAATACAATGTTTTTGTTTGTGATTTAGAATAGGGTTTAAAAATAGCCGTAAAAATCAAATCTCGATTTCTGTGAGCTCTGGATTCGCCTCTAAAACCAAACCATGTCTTAAGACAAGACAAAGTCTCTCTTAAGTCCATATATGCCATCAATTATTCATTTGAGGCCAAGACTTGTCTCAAACGACCAAATGTTCACTCTTTGGCACAAATGGTCTAATATTTGTCCAAAAGTTGTGAATATTTCTCAATAGACCTGATGTTTGTGTGGTTTGTGGTCATCGGATCCAACAATAAGTTTATTTTAATTTATTGATTGATTTCAATAACAATTATTTGTTAACATTTGGTGTTTTCAATGCTGAGGCGTGTCATCCATTGGTGACCCCAACTCAGGCACAGCACAGGCACTGCTCGCCCACAGCTCTCGAGAAGCCTCTCAGATATAGAAGGGAAGGCCAACAACACATTAAAACCCACATCAGAGTAGTTTTGATTTGACTCTTGGGTTCGTCTCTTCAGACAAATGAACAAAATATTAAATTAGTGGCTGAGCCCTAAGAGCCCGAGCGTTGATCACTGATCGCTCTGATTGCTAACAATTAGTCTCTGCTTTTTGAATAAATATCACTTCCATTAAGATAACCGCATTCCTCCTCAGAAGAGCACATATGGCTCACCCGAAGTGGTGGTCATTCTGTGCGATATAACCCAACACAAGTTGTCTTTGCCGGCAAACAAAGCCTACAATTAAAGGGGAATTAAATTGCAATCAAAACTATATAATACTATATTAAGACTTCAAAGAACTTTATTATCATTTGATTAGAAAACAAATCCAATGATTATTATTTGAGAGATAAATTCAGAGCAATTGAGTCCAGGCTTTTCACCACTTTTCACACATGTTATAGATATGAGAATCACTACTTCACTACTCCTTGCAGTTCCTCCTCAAGTATTGCAATATTGATAATCAGTTTTGTCTTACAAACAATACTTGTGTACTAATCAAGAGCTCAATTATGATTTGGCTCTTGTAGATAGTCGTCAGGACGTTATCAGTCCGTTCAGATCAAGTTCAGGCGACTAGACATCAATTTGAACATGGTGAACATTGTGAACATGGCAACTTTTAGCTCAGAAAATAATTGCTTAATTATCATCAATGGTTAAACGCAACGACAACTTCCATATCTATGACTTCACAAGTGTTTAATTTAAAATTAACCTCTATATTGATGTCAAACGGGTATTAAACAAAATAGGTATTCATTGGCCACTTTCGACTCAAATCATTTTACCCGTTATGACCAGGTTTTTCGATTTCGTTTCGTGTTTTTTGCTAATTACCTAAAAATAAATTAAAGTAAAAAATGGTTAAATTTAGATCCAGTTTTGGTTAAGTTGCCGGCGGCAAAGTTGCCAGTATTTGATGAAAAATGATCATGTTCATGTTCATCAAACCTTTCTTCCTATGTTTAGATTTTGATAAATTTTCATTTTCAGTTCCTGGAATAACCTCTCTTTGACATCACTGATAATTATTAAGATTTCTAACTAAATACACACTTTAGCTGATTTGTAATAATTGTTTTAATGGTTTATCTAATCTGATATCCAATAAATACATAGTATTATCAATATATGTATCACTAGTATTGAAACATAAGGAAAGGGTGAATCTGGCATTGTTTCAAACATATTTCATGATGTGCTCTATAAGAAAGCTTAAAATATATTTTTTTCATACTTTAAAAATATGTTTTAAACTTATTTATTCTTTTATTTATACATTTTCTTAAATATTTATTGCTTTACTCTATTTTATTGATTTATTAAAACCCTCTATCACTCTATTTATTACCATCTCTTTTGAGACAATTTGAGCCTTCATTTGATTCTTTGTTTTATTGCCATCTGTTTTAGAGATCAATAAAGTGCGGCAAAACTTATTTCAAATCAATGGCGTGGAGAAGAAGCCGTTAACTCTTCCGGAGCCCGACGGACAGGTAGTCTCGCGTCAGGAGAAGGTCTACGTTCCTGTCGATGAACATCCAGAAGTGAGTCGAAAGAGTCAATCGAAAGATTAATTTAATTACTTGTTTGATGACAATTAAATACCTATTAATTCTCGTTTTTAAGTACAACTTTGTCGGACGAATACTCGGTCCCAGAGGTATGACTGCCAAACAGTTAGAACAGGAAACGGGTTGCAAAATAATGGTCCGCGGGAGGGGTTCCATGAGAGACAAGAAAAAGGTTAATATTTGCAGTTATTCTGCACTTTTTGTCCGATTCTTTAATCTTAAAGTAATTTAATTTTTAAATTTCAATTAGAATAACAACTGATTTGCTTTTCTAATGTAAAGTTAATGTAATATTGATTTTCATGACTTTCATATCTTTCTATTATTCAATTAATGCTTACCTTTAATGTGGAAATCATAAGCAAATAATAACTTTTTGTTAAATCACTTTTCTCTGTGCTCTCGATCTAAGTGTAAGTCATTTTCAATGATCTCTTTCTCTAAAAATTCATTTAAATGTTTTATTGTGTTTCTAATTCACTAATTTTATGGCACACAGGAAGAGGCGAATCGTGGAAAACCCAATTGGGAACACCTTAACGATAAACTTCATGTCCTGATCACAGTCGAGGACACCAACAATAGGGCTAATGTGAAGATTCAGCGCGCGGTCGAAGAAATTAAGAAACTTCTGATGCCTATCGTTAGTAGACTTGAGACCGAATCATATCTCTAATGATCTTCTGATATCTTCTATTCTTCCTTCAGACTGATGGCGAAGACGAGCTTAAGAAGCGACAATTGATGGAACTGGCAATTATCAACGGCACCTATCGGGACAGCAGTCAACGAAACAGTTAGTCTTTGCCATTCAGTATCGGTAACTCTAAAGCTAACCAATTCTTGTTTGGTTTGGTAACAGTCGAACAGTGCATGCAATTGGGTTTAGATGCGGATCAGTTGCATAAACTGACGCCATTCCCGGTGACGTTAACAACGGGTCCTCTCAGACACCATACGTCGCCAATGGGTGCGCCACTGATAATCAGTTCGCGCCAGTTCTCAGTGCCAACGAGTACTCATCTTTTCAATGGCAGCGGTCCGCCGCCGCTCATCACTCCGGCCGACGCGAGTCTTCTATACGCGCCGTACGACTTCCAGCAATACCTGACCTCTGGGTCTCTGTTGGCTGAATACCCGACCACACACTCGGGTACGGCAGTGATTGATTCACTTTCTTCTACCGGTGGGTTATATGCGGTTAATACCCGTTAACTCGTGTTTTAGATTTAGTTTTTCTATACTTTTGTTTTAAGTTTTTATTATTTTAATTATTTGAAATCAATTTTTTCTCACTTTTAATTAAGTTATCGATTATCGAAAGAATCTTATGATTGAATGAAGTGTTATATAAATATTATAAATATGTGCTATAATTCGCCAAAACTGTGATATTTTTCTTAGTTTTTTTAAATTCGTTTTTCAATTTCCTTTGATTACTATTCACTCATAAGAATTCTGATATAATTCTTGATTTAATAGATTTGTGAAAGACTTAAGAGTACTGCAGATGAGCTGCAATTGAGGGCTCGTTTCAGAGGAATTGGCGCTAGAAATCCATTTTATCGATGCATTCTCTAAATCAAAGGGTCAAAGGGTCCACAGATCTTGGTCTTAATGGTCTTAATCTATTTGAAATACATTACGAGTGGTCGGAACCAAAGGCCACCAATTCGTCGGTTTTTATCACTTTTAGTGCTTATCTCTCGCAAAGAGAAACCAAATCGTAGTCTCGTTTCTAATTCTAGTATATAATTATGAAAAAGAAGAGATCGGAAGAGAGA